>JACEEZ010000563.1:202500-212500 GCA_016584305.1 Chionoecetes opilio
TATATATAATTTTAAATTATTATTTTTTTATTTATATATATATATTACCCCCAAACCTGTTTTCCCCGGCTAATAGGGGGAGCACGGGCCCGGGATCCCAAGTTAAAAAATAAAAAATAATAATAATAATAATTTATATATAAATATATATATATTATAAATATTATTAATATATATATATATTATATATATATATATATTTTAAAATATAAATTATATATATATATATAACCCAAACCCGATTTCCCGGACTAATGGGGGGGAGCACGGTCCGGGAACCAAAGTAACAAATAAAAAATAATAAAATAAATATATTATATTATATTTATATATATATATTATATATAATAATATAAAATATTATATATTTTTATATCTTTTATATATATATATATATATTATATATTTTTAATAATATATTATTTTTATATATATATTTATATATATTAGCCCGATGCCATTACCCCCCCCCGGCGTTATCCTACTTTATATTTTACTGCCCGGCAACCGACAATATCAATACCCCGCCGCAACTTTTATCCGCTGAGATGCAGCTACCTGGGGGGGCAGCAGAAATGTTCATATCCCAAGGGACGTTCCTGCACCAGGGGCATGGGGGCAGGGGACTAACGGGGGGAATGCAGGTGAAACCCTGAGTGTCCCTGTGCCCAAATGTAAAAAATACGACCGCTGAGCATGCTGCCACCCGGCGGGGGGCACAAAAGTGTTCAATAGTCCAGAAATGTTTCCCGCACCAGGGGGAGTGGGGGTCAGGTGACGACGGAGGGTGTGAAGGTGAAAACCCTGAATGTTGTTGCCCCAATGTAAACCCTACGACCGCTGAGCATGCTGCCCCTGCCCGGGGGCCGGGCACTGACCGGGGTGACGGGGACGCCCCGACCGCCGGACAAAATTTGGGCAATTTTTCGAAAAGGCCAGGCATTTCAACGTAAAAAAAAAAAAAAAAAAAAAAAAAATAAAATAATAAAAAAAAAAAATTGCCCGAGACGACAAAACTCCGGACCTCGGATTGCCGGACCTCCGGGCCCCGGGAAATCCGATTCCGGAAATCAGGTCCTTGAATCGAGGTTTGTGTGTATATATTATATAAAATCTGGGGATATTTTAGGGTACAAAAAACTCGTCAATTGGGGGTTTTTTATGCGCAACTTTTCGCCAAAAACACTTGGGATCTCAGGTAAAAAAAGTTAAAAAAGAAAATATTTTCAATGCTAAAAAACATTTTAAAACAAAATAAACAACCCCAAAAGACGAGTGTTTTGTCACCCTGAAAAATCAAGAGTTATTACCAAATAAGAAAAACAACTAATATATATATATATATATATATATATAAAAATATATATATATATAATTTTAATATATATATTATATTATATATATATATTTTTAATATATATTTAAATATATTAAAAATATTAAAAATATATAATATAATATATATATTTTATAATATATATATATATATTATATATATATATATATATAATTATATATTATAAGATATTTTATAGATTTTTATAATAATTTAATATATATATATATTATATTATACACACAACTTTCGTTTTCCCGGCTAACATTTGGGATAATTGTCCGGGAGCCGCAAAAAATCCGGGAATCGCAACGTCCGAGGGCCCTACCCACACCGGGCGTTTATCCACTCTAGTATTTTAGTCCGGGGAAGCGCCAATATCAACTTCCCCGCCGCGGGGGCTTTTACGTCCTTTGTTGTTTTTTTTTAGGGGTGCGAGGATTCCTTGGGGAACACTAGAGCCCTGGGGTTTTCTATGATGCTATCAAGGCGCTGTAGTTGACCTGTCTTCCTCAGGAAGGCACAAAATGAGGGGGATGATAGCGTTTGCGGGAGGGGGACACCAGCCCAGAGGGGGTGCGGACACTGCAGCAGAAAGTTTCAATATCTCAGAGATGTTCCTGCACTGGGGGCAGTGGGGGGCAGGGGGCTAAAAGGAGGGTTGCAGGCGAACCGTGAATGTCGTTTGGCCCAAATGCATAAAACGACCCCTGGCATCTGCCACCTGGCGGAGGCAGCGAAAAGGTTTTAAAAGTCTCAGAACGTTCCTGCTAAGGGGGGAGTAGGGGTCAGGGGGTTTTAAGGGGTGGGGCAGGTTTTTACCGTGAGTGTCTGTGCCGAAAAGTAAAACAATACGACCGCTGACAATGATTTTAGCTGCGCCCCTGGCGGGGGCAGAGAATGTTCATAGTCTCGAGATTTCCTGCCCAGGGGAGTGGGGGTCCGGGGGGTAACGGAGGCCGGCAGTTTAACCGTGAGTTCTTTTTGCCCAAAAATTAAAAAATCGACCCTGGCATGCGCCACCTGGCGGGAGGCAGCAGAAAGTGTTCAATAGTCTCAAGAGACGTTGCTGCACCAGGGGCAGTTGTGCTGGTGTGTAAAAGCACATATGTAATAAATATGTAAAAGCCTATGTGGCACCTTCAGGAGTGGGCCGAGGATACCGCTCGAGTGTGTATTGTGCCATGGCCGGACCGGTCAGGCGCACTTGTCCCTTCGAGGATTAAAACAGGTTAAGTCACCTCTGCGTATCCTTTCACCTGCTTGAAGGAGACATAGGACATCCAGGAAGGACCTAGCACACCTGGTGGCAGCCAAGGAAGGTACCCAGCCCTCCTACAGCCCTCCTACAGGAGGGAGATTACAAGACAAAGCCGGCAAGGCGAAGCTGTTTCCCGCCCCGCCGCTTCCTGCTACCCCGCCACCTTCCCTCACTTTTTGTTTAAGGCTTGCCTATGCCTGAAGTGTTTGGTGTGGCCCTGTGGGAGTGTGAAGCGCTTCAAGAGCTGTCTTCTGCCTTGTGTAAGCAGTGAAAAGACTGTGTACGCCGCCATCGGGAGTGACACAAACATGGCCGGGTCCTGCTGAGGTTTTGTGCACCGTCGCTTTGTGACCTCTTCAAGTCTACAGTGGCTTCTCCGCTACTCAGTGGACCTCCACGTTGCACCAGCAGGGGTGCAAGGACTCTACCGTCATCCCACAGGACGTCTAGTGGGCTAGCCGACTGACGCTGCGGTAGTCTCGTGTTATGGTTTCCCTCATCTCTACGGTTCCCTAAGTGTCCTTGACTGCAGGATAGGTACCTTCTCTACTGTGAGCACTGTAGTCAGTCTCTAAGCAGTAGGAAGTGTTTGCAGGGGCCAGTGCACATTTTTTTTACATTTTTTGGTGTGATTTTCTGAAGAGAGAGAGAGTTTTAACGCCATGAGGTGGTAACGTCAGAGAGGTAGAGGCTTGTGATTCGTCAGTTACGTGACGTCGCAGATTTTGTGAGCCATGGTTTGGCCGGGCTGACGTCACAATATCGCCGAGCTGTCATTGGCTCCGGCATGGGCATCTTCGCCCGTTTTCTGAGCGTTGCTCTCTGATTGGTTGATAGCTGTACACAGCTGTGAGTGTTGACAGTGGCAAATTTTTACACGTTGTGACACAATATATTTTGCCAGTGATACACAGACAACACAAACATATTTTTAGTAGATAAAGTCATTGCTTTAGTAAGTGAGTTTTTTTTCTGTGCGAAGTGTAAAGTGTTGTAGTATTTCTTTCTATATATAGGTTTTTTGGTTGTGTTTGCCCTTTAACATACAGACGTCGCGTTTTTTTTCGCACGTTTTCTTTGATAAAATATAGGGGATACACCCATATTTACCCTTCAAGTGTTTCTCCCATTACAAAAGTGTCAACATACACCATATATTTTTGTTAACGCACAAGTTCTCTACCAGTAAATAACACCTAGGTGTGAGACGTGTTCGAGTTCGTATTCCGTTCAGTTCTAGAGTAAAATTATTTTTTTGAGATTTTAGAGAGAGAGAGAGAGAGAGAGAGAGAGAGAGAGAGAGAGAAGAGAGAGAGAGAGAGAGAGAGAGAGAGAGAAGAGAGAGAGAGAGAGAGAGAGAGAGAGAGGGGAGAGAGAGAAAAGAGAGAGAGAGAGATTCATAGTGAAAGAAAACATTGATTTTGCTCAAATTTGCAGTTTTTGGCGTTTTGTGAAAAAGTGGGGGCGAATTTTGAAAAAAAACATTCCTAAAGGTTACCTTCAATTTTTAATAGCTTTCCAACGGTATGGTCTGATTTTCTGTAGCAAAATCAAACCAAATGCGCATTTTTTCTGGAAAAATTTACCCCCAAAACCCTCACTGAATTGATCGTCTGTGAAAAGTGTTCTTTTCGGCGCTTCGCGCCCCACTCGAAAAAATTCGTCGTACACACTACCACTACCACTTATACATATATACCCTCTACTCCCAACATGACTTTTCCCAAATTTTTCCTACCCATATTTTATACATCGGACCCATATAATAGGTTCACGGTGAGATGACACTCCTTCCTTGCGTTTCTCAAACAAAGTGAGGATAAAATTAAAAATTTTAAAGTCACCTCTGGAAATATAAAAAATTTATTTTTTAAGGTCACAATTGAGCCTTTCCCTGGCCAGGTTTGATGTTGCTTCAGGTTTTGATGGAAAGTCTTTTAAAACTATGACTAGCTGTATTCCGCGAACTTCCTGTAATTTTTGGGTGGCCAGCATAACGATCCTTAAAATGGTCGTTTACTTACCAGGTGTTAACCACACATTTGGGTTTGGTCGGTATTTGGGAGGGGTCAGGGGGCCCCGGCTGCTAATTTCCCCTGGGAAGAAATGGAACCTTTTAAATTTTGCCTCCGGGTTTGGGAAAATGGTCAATTGTCGGGGAAAGATTTAAACTCATTCTAAATTTCAGTTTTCATCCCTTTTTGACCCACAAAGGACGTATCGCTTCTCTCTTGATTTAAGCCGGGGGACCTTCTAGATTTTTCTAAAAAAAATTACTAAAAGGCTACGTGAGATGCCTAAATTCCATTTACTTAATGATCAGTTCCCCGGTGTCCAGGGAGCTTCCCACTTCCTCACCTTTATCCCAACCCTCCACCCCTCCCCCCAACCCCCATCTTTTTACTTACTCGTGCCCCAAAGGCATGTTACTATTGTGGAAAGCGGGGTAAATTTTCCGATTTAATATTGCTATCAAAAAAAAAGAGATGAAGTCTGTTTTCCTTAACCCAAAATTGCAGGTTTCCAGCAGAGCAGTCCCACTTCCTGACATAGCCACCTCATTTTGCACCACCTGCAAGGCCTAGAGCCCCGTATGCTTTACCCCCTCCAAAGTGGTGTTAATTCACGAGCGGGGAAAATCTTTCAACAGGGAATGTTTTTTAATTTTTTGAATGGGGGGTTCTCAGACTTAACAGGGGGAAATGTTTACGACCCATCGTCGGGGAAGTTTTCGCGCGGGTTTTTCAAAAAAACCCAGATTATTTCTGACAAAAAAGTCCAAACACAGCGGCTTAGTTTCTATTTTTGTGCTTGTCTCTATTTAAGACTTGGGTTTTTCACTAAAGACAGCCCCTTTGCTCTAAGTGGTACAGGTTTCTTTAAATTTTTTATGAGTGGCTTATGAAAAATTTAAACAAGTTTTAATTTTTCCCTTTGTTACCTTTCTCACCCCACTTTTCAAATGCCCAAAGGGTTTCCATTAGAGGGATGGGCACGTGCCCCTTTTCCTCCTCTATCCTTTGCCCCTAACTCCAAAATTTTAAAAATACAATTTTAGTAACCCACACTTTGTCTACAGTGTAGGCCTTTTGGGGAAATCTCTTGTAACATCACATTGATGAAATTTCCCAAACCCCACTGAAATTTCAGTAAATGCTTTTTCTTCCACCAATGAAAAGTTCACCCCCTTGCTTGATAACCCTCAAATTTTTTCCCGACAATGCCCACAAGCCGTATTGCTAGCTTGGGGCCCCAACTTCCCTTGCAGCGGGGATAAAAAATGTTTTTTTTTCCCCCTGAGGGTTTTGGTCTCATTGTCTTTGGGAGCCCAAATATTTTGGGGCCCCATATGTTTGTTCGACTTCGTAGGAGTACAAGATGCTCCTTGGGCAGTTACTTAGGCCCTTCCCTGACACTATCCGCTACAACCTTACGCGAGGGAACGCTTTCACTGAGGAGGATCATAAAAGGGGCAGTGTCAAAAATGTTCAGGGTTCCTATAACACTTAAAAATGGTTTTTTTGCTATTAGTTTTTTGCGTAAAAATATTTACCTAAGGAGGATCCTTCCAGTCCTAGCGCAGACTCTACGCAAAAAATTTTTGGGGGGTCGGGCGACATAGTCAAACATTTAAACCCCCTTATGTTAAAGTGTTGGATTTTCCTGGTCAAAGCCGACTTTCCTTGTTTTCCCATTTTGGTCTCTCTTCCCTTACCTGGTAAAATCCTAGGAGTGACAGACAAAAATCACTCACATATTGCTCAAAACCTGATGCACACCCTTCTTTTTACCATTTTTTGATGCCCATAGCCAAGGACTTTTTGTACAGGGCTGATGGGGGCATGTGGATGGGGAAATTATACGGGGAGTCTATTCTCCTTAGAACTCACCCAGTTTGGGGAAAGAAAATGATGGTATTTACGCCTGTATTGATTTCAGGAAATTTAAATATTTTTAACTGTACCGGATCATTACCCTCCCTTATTAAAGGGGGCCTTTTAGAGTTTTGGGGGAAAGAAAATACGTTTATACTAGTCGGGGACCTCATTCTGTTTTTGGGAAAATTCCGTTAAAGAAAAAATCTCGGGAAATAATTCCCCTTCTCAAAAAATAATGCCTTTAAAAGGGTTGAGATGCCCTAGGGGTTTTGGGGCCCTAACCCCTACGTGCCAACGTCTAGTAAATAATTGTTTAAAGGGAAAAGGTGATGGGGTTTTTCGTCTACATGGACGACCTCATACTTTGCCCAAAGGGTTTTCAGTCACTTTGAAAACTTTTTTTGTTTTCAGAAACTTACTGGGGCTGGCCCTTAAGCTTTAACGTGCGCAATTCAGTTTTCTCAGTCCGCATTTACTTTTTAGGGCCCGTGAGACAAGGTGGAATCTACACTTATTTTAAAAATTTTAAAACTTCAAGATTTCCCAACCCTACACCATGAAAAGGTACGGTCTTTTCCTTTGGGTTGTCGGTTACTTCGTGCTTTTTTAAAGAACTATGCTTCTATTGCTAGTCCCCTGACACGCTTTTGAAAAGGACATTCCTTTCACTTGGAATGGTCCCCAACAACAAAGTTTTTATACTTTAAAAAATGCTGTTTTCATGCGCCATTTTTTACATTTCTGACTACCAATTTAGTCTAGTGACAAGCTTTTTTACTTGGCATTGGTGCTGTTTTATGCATAGTTGAAGGGAAACGCCCTCATGTTATTGCATAGCCCGGAAATGCTTACTGTGTAGATTCACGTTTACTCGTAATCATCTTAAAATCTTTCTGTAGTATGGGGCCTTTAAAAATTTTAAAAAAATTTGATAGGGGTTTTCCATTACATTTACACGATCATACGCTGATTTTTTCTTTTTAAAGGGAAAAAAAACCCAAAGGGCCGTGTTGTCCGGGGGTTTATGTTTATTTAGGAAATTTGATCCATTATCAAAATTTAATATTGTTGTCAAACATGTTGCAGAGCATTTCACGCAACATTTCATAGCTGTGCTATCGACACTTCAAATTTCTTCTTCAAGACTTTCTAAGCCAAAGTCAAAATCCTCGTGGTCAAAAGTAATTTTTCACTAGAGTCTGGAGATGAAACTTTATTGCCAAATTGTCGTCTACTTTTTCAGTTTTCATTAGTTGATGAAGGTTCTTTGTCGTAAGTTACATTGATGGGAAAAAATATACCAAAAGTTTTTCCTACCAGTCTAGTGGAAACTGCTTTTAAAAATCATTCACGACCCTGCCCCAAGCGGAATCCAGGTCAGACAGAACCTTGTCCGCTGCTCGTCGTAAGTTTTATTGGTCTACTCGCATGATGCAGAAAACATGTTACTCAAATTTTTTCATGTGCACAAAACCAAAGGGAGTACGGAACTGCTCCTATCCGTGTTACCTGGGTTTTTCCTTTGACACGTAGGCATCGTTTGTTGCAGCTTTCCCCGAAGTCACAAGGGGCACCATATGTTCTTTAAGTGTAAAAACCATTTACAAAGTTTTGGGGGTTTTAGTCCCCCGCCTAAAAAGTCTGCTAAATGTTGCTCATGCTCTATTTCAAAATGTATTTTTTCCCTACACATTCCTCGAGGGTTTATTTTGATAATGGCCCCTATTTGCAAACAAAATTTTTCACACCATTTTTGAGCAGTTTCAAATTAAGCAACTTTTATTACTGCTCATCACCCTGCAGCAAGGGGGATTCAAAAACAAAAAAAGCCAGGGAAAGGGCCTAGCAAACAGTGCAAGGTCCTTCGGGGGGTCCGGGTGTGGGAAGCCGCTCGATTCACAACCCAAAAGTCCCGGGGTTTGATCCCCCGGGGGGAGCGGAAAATTTGGGTTTTTTCCTTAAAACCCCAGCCCCTGTCCACCCGCAGTGATTGGGGCCGGGTGTTTGCCGGGGTTTTTTAAACCCCCCCCCGGGGTGCTGGCTTCGGGCCCAAAACTATTAAAGGGCTAGCAAAGCTCTCTAGGGGGAGTTTTTGAGAGAGCTGTCTGGTTTCAGCGGAATTCATCCAGCTGGTCCCATACGACGAAATTATTCAAACACAAACATCAAACTCTCAAAAAAAGTGTGGGCACGGGGCTAAAAGGGGGGCAGGTAAACCGTGAGGCCTGTGCCCAATGGAAACAAAAAGACCAGAGCATGCTCCACCTTTTGCGGGAGGGAGCAGAACGTTTCAAAAAGTCTCAAGACGTTCCTGCCCAGGGGCAGGGGGTCACGGGACTGATGAGGCCGTAAGGTAAAACCGTGAGTGTCGTGTGCCCAAATGTAAACATAAACCCTGAGCATGCTGCCACCCGGGGTGAGGGCCGGGGCACTGACCGGGTGACAGGAGACGTTTGACTGCCGCAAAATTTTGTCAATTTACAGACGGACCACATTTTTCCGGGCTCTGACAATCCCCCGGGCCTCGATTTTGCCCGCAAATCCGAATCCGGGAATGGAGGCCGGGAAAAAGAGGGGTGAAAATATATAAATATAAAAATTTAAATTAATATATAATAAATAATAATATATAAAAATTATAATTAATATAAATTTTATTAAATAAATAAAAAAAAATAAATAATAAAAAAAATAAAATAAAAATAAAAAAAAAATAAAAAAAAAAATTTTTTAAAATAAATAATAAAATAATAAATAATATAATAAAAATATATAAAAAATAATAAAAAAACAAAATAATATATATATATAATATAAATTTTAATAATATATATTATATTATATATATATATAATATAAAATATATATATATATATATTATTATAATTTATATATATATAAAATATATTATATATATAATATTATAAAATATAATAATTATAATATAATATATATATATATTAAAATATAAAATAAAATATTAATAAATAAAAATAAATAAAATAAAAATTTTAAAATAAAATATATATAATAATAAATAATTTTAAATAATATATATTATAAAAATAGAAAAAATAAAATAAAAAAAAATTATATAATTAAAAATAATATAAAATAAAATAAAAAAATAATTTTAATTATAAAAATATAATTTAATTAAATATATATAATATATTAAAAAATTTTAAAATATAATATATATATTATATATATTATTATTAAAATATAATATATAAAATTAAAAATATATTAAAATATAATAAAATTTAAATATATATATATATATATATAATATAAATATAAATATATATAATTATATATAATATATTAATATATTTAATTTTATATTATTAATATATTATATATATATAGAATATAATTTAATATATAAAATTTTAAAAATTATATATATATTATATTAAATTAATATATATTTTTATTAATAATATATGATATATTATTTTTAATTTATTATATATAATTAAATATTTATAAAAAATTAATATAATTATAAAAAATTGAAAT
>JACEEZ010000563.1:225000-247500 GCA_016584305.1 Chionoecetes opilio
TGTAAACAAATATCATGCCTGATGATGCCTCCCCAAGGAAAATATCTGAAGACTGAAGACGTATGCTCACTAATAACCTCCTAGCGCGTCCCCACACAACAAATTACAAACTTATAACCTCAATATAACCTGAACTGGTAAAATTTTATTTCTTTCCTGCCCTTAGGTCTCGCTAGGAGGTTATTGGTAGGGTTAGATAAGGTTATAATGAGGTTAGGTTAGTATTATTTTGGGGGGTCATTTAGGACTTTAGGTGGGGTAAGGGGATGTTAAAGGGGGTAACTCTCCCACTTTATGATTACGTTTTAGAGGTATCTGAAGGGATTTGTGAAGGTCTGGGGAGAAAAAAGCACTAATAAGGGCGGGAAGGTATCCGGTCATTTCGCGTACATGCCATTTCGCCACACCATGGAGTCATTTCGCCCACAGGTCAATTTGCCCACACTATGGAGTCATTTCGCCCACGCTATGGAGTCTAGGAGCTAGGAGGTTAGGTTATATTTGTTGAGTGCGTGGAGAACCCCCCCAACCCCCCGCTAGGAAGTTAGGTTAGATTTGTTTAGGTTAGGTTAGGTTAGATTTGGGTAGTTTAAGTTAGATTTGGTTAGGTTAGGTTAGGTTAGATTTGGTTAGGCTAGATTTGGTTAGGTTAGGTTAGCTTAGGTTAGAGTTGGTTAGGTTAGGTTATCGGTGGGTCAAGCCCCTTGCTGGGGTAGGTTAATTTTGGTTAGGTTAGGTTTATTTTGGTAAGCCAATTTTCTCTAGATATAAGGCAATTACCCTAGATCTAGGGAAGTTTACCCCCCCTACACAACTCTTTAATTACGTGTTTCCGACGCATAATTTGTTCCCCACCCGAAAACCCGCATTTCCACAGATCCTCAAACTTGTTTGGGGGAAGTGGGAGAGTATGGGCAAACACTAGAAATTTACCGTCATTTCGCCCAAGGTTACTGGTGGTTCATTCCATTTCTACCAGAGGAAGATATAGTTACATGACTCCGTGACATGGATCGTGTGGGCGAATTGATTTTAGAGTGGGCGAATTGACTCTTACATGTGGGCGAATTGACTCTTACATGTGGGCGAAATATGTCTTGTGGGCGAATCGACGTGTGGGCGAAATGACCGGTAACCGGGTGGGAAAGGATTACAATTTTACCGTTTTAGCCAGCGCGAATAATTATATATGAATTGAATGATTAATAGCTGCCACTTACACCCAATTAGTAAAATTTCAGTAGTGAGCTTACAACGATTTCGAGGCCGAAACTTAGTTTTCCTGATCTACACGATGATGTAGGTAAGAATCCTAGGACTTTTGAAAGCCCACTACCAAACTAATACCCACCCATTTTAGGGTCGGTATTATTAATGGGATACATTATCCAAGTAACTAGACAATAGCTGAAACTGTCGCTGATAGGAATTCTCGCCGACGTTCCTATTTCTTTCGTCGGCGAGTGTTCCTATTTTAACCGTGTTTCTGAATTCAGGGATTAAATACTACCAATAGCCTGAACAGTTAGGTATAGTTAGGTTGGCCAGTTGACTATATGTCTAGGTTAGGTTAGTGATTGAGCGGGGATGATTCCCCCTTAGCTCAGCACCGAAATAATACCGACTTGACATATTACAGTAGATGGGTTAGGTTGAAATGAAAGCCTGCATTCTAGTGATTTTTATGTGCTTTAACCCCACAATTTCAGTGGTCGTGAACTTGCCTAGAAAAACATCTCACTACCCCAGCTTCCATCATTGAACCATTCATTCAATACTTTCGCATTACTCACATACCATCTCTTAGAGTTGGAGTAGAGTGTACCTACACTTCTCAGACATCCTTGCACACCAATCACACATTCCTTTATCCTCTACATACTCTTTTAGGTAAATATGCAGTTACAATCAATACTCCCTATTGACCAATACTCTACCATTCAAGTGTACCTACTCTTCTCAGAAATCCTTGCCCACCAATTACACATTCCTTTATCCTCTACATACTCTTTTAGGTAAATATGCAGCTTCAACCAATACCCCCTATTGACCAATACTCTACCATTAAAGTGTATACCTACGTACTCTTTTCAGACATTCTTGCCCACCAATCACACATTCCTTTATCCTCTACACACTCTTTTAGGTAAATATGCAGTTTCAACCAATACTCCCTTTTGACCAATACTCTTCTGACATAACTGGGGGGGCTACGCCCCCAAGACCCCTTGCTAGTTACTAATCTAACCCGGGCATTGATTACGTAACCTAGCCTCACTGGGGGGGGGGGGCCGTTCTCCCCCCCAGATCCCCATGTGTTATTTTTTCATTTCCGACAGCTTTTGTGTGGGTTAGAAATACTCCTTATAATAAGAAAAAACGTTCAGGATACTTAAAATAAAACCACCGATTGGTTGTTCGTATTGTATGGGGAGTTTTTAATAAGCTCACGCTCAAGCTGTCTCTCAGGCGGGCACATCTTCTGCTGTGAGGCTGAAGATCTATCATTTACCGTAAATTCTCTGTACTTCTTTGGGACATATCAGAATTACCCTTCAATACAACAACTGAAACAGTTCTTAATAAAAAATGTAGTTTATCATTTTATTTGTCTGCACTTGGTGAAAATATTGGCAAAACAATTGAATACTTGAAAACTCAATCTTTAAAAATCGTCTTTTCATAAAAAAACACAAGTTCAAGCAGAATGAGGCTTCAGGAAATATCTACTTGTATGTAAGCATTCACTGAGTACCTATTTTGGGTGTATTCAGTTATTCAGGATGGGAATTCCTATCATACAATTCCCGGGTTATGTCTGTAAGAAGGAAAAAGGTTTCAATATCCATATGTTGTTCTGGGGCAAGTTGTCGCCTAGGCCCAGCATATGGAGGAACAGGTTATTCTTATTATACTAAGGTCAATCAAAACTTTTTTGTTCGCATAATATGTATCTTTCTATCATTTTTCTTTCCATCTCCCACTTCTATCTTCCCCCCCCCCCACTCCTTCCCCCATACACTCCGGATACAAGTCCAAATACGTGGGACATTTATTTCGCGATTGTCGATAACTGGTAGATTCAAAACTTTTCATCCTCCCCTTACCCTCCTGACAGATCAAGGAACACTCTTAGATTCTTAATGTCCTTCAAAATAGACACAATAGTGACAGATCACGTTTAGAAATGGGTGGGTTAGTCGAGTTATTCGCTAAATTGAAAGTTGACCAAATTTCTATTCCGACTCCGATCCCTCATCACTCTGTAAAACACGTTTGTATGCTGTCCAAAAAAGGAGAAACACCTCTCCCCGTATATTAAACTAAATGTATTAAATTCTTCTATATCAAAGTAAAAGAACTATTATAGGCAGCCATTTCATATGCATACTTGCTTCATTAGCTAATTAGAGTCATTCGAGGTCTTATACTCCCTTCAGGGGAAGCCTTTCATAGTATCCGAACATTTCTTTTTTTCCCGCTACTCATCCCAACCTCGCCTTGGGCTACCACGAGGAGTTTAGTCGTCTCCCCACTCCTTTCAAGGTAAGATATGCGGTACCTCGCCCCTATCCCCCCCCCCCCCTCCTTGTTATAATATATCTATCTATATATCTATATATAGGTACAGTTGTTTAGGTTTCATTAACGCATAGGAGGCCTGGCCTGTCCTTATAAGTGTTATTAAATGAGTCGTTTCCCCACTCCTTTCAAGGCTCCGGCGAGTGTCTGCCGAAAAAGAAGCCAAGCCACATATCACAGTGAACACCACACCAACCCATTACTCTCACATTTTTCTCTCCTATATAGATATTCCATGTATACCTATAGTGCTCAGTTGATACGGACATAGATGGTAGTTCTAAGGACAAAATTCAGTGAGTTAGGTTATGCTCCGTAGAGCTTTCCTGTGCCGGATTAGAGTTTATATATGTGTCTAAGATCTCAAACAAGAGAAATAATATTTCATGATGAATAAACCGGATGATGTTTAAAATATAGCTTCTTGTGTTTATTGTAAAACCCCAGGTGATTATTCCGTGTTATGGAAATACTTCCCCAAGTCTCCAAAAAAGAGTTTTCAGCCTCACTCGGTGTAATACTAAGTATCCACCCCGACTACCAAATAATTCTCATATATTAAAACGTGCTCAGGGAGTAAACCATAGAACTACTCGCCTGAGCTGGTGGCAGCATTTCCCCTTACTAACCTTAAGTTCATTCCCATTTCAGTAATCTCCGCATCGAGAAGTGTTCGTACTATAATTAAATAGTGAAGTCATATGACTAATTTCAACTCTCAATTCAGTTGTGACGAGGAGATTTTATTAATCAATGAAGTATTCTAACAAATTAATATCATTCATATAAAGCGCCGCCACAACCTACAAAAACCCTGGCATCACACCCCGACAGCGTTCTGACCAACCATAAACAACTCAACATGAAATAAACAACTAATAACATAACTTTATATGGCTTGCATATTAGAAAAACCTTCATCATGCGACCCTACGAACAATGTACGAGTGCTCTTCAGCAACCTTAGCACTACGGTGGAAAAACGAACAAATATGGCGGATGGATGTTCGCAAAGATCGTTTAAAAATACCTCTAAACGCGTTACGAACGTTCCAAGATCAATCTAAGTGCAAAGATGATCTTAGAGACGCTTTACGAACGTTCGAACATCCGGCCCCAGATTTTTAGTAAAGGATAGTCCTAGAATGTTCATTGTAGAAGAAGGAGACAGTTGAGTGTCATTGAAGAAGAGGGGATAGTTATCTGGTAGGTTTTATCGAGTAGATAGGTGAAGAAATTGGGGTTTTGAGGCATTGAACAAAACAAGGTTTGCTTTGCCCCAATCAGAAATTATAGAAAGCTCAGAAGTTAGGCGCTCGGTGACATCTCTCTGTGAATCACTTAGTTCCTCTTGAGTCTAATAAACGACGTTGAAAAATGCAGGGTAGAATCATCAGCGTAGGAGTGGATAGGGCTTTGAGTTAGACTTAGAAGATCATTAATGAATAATAGAAAGAGAGTGGGTGATAGGACAGAACCCTGGGGAACACCACTATTGATAGATTTAGGAGAAGAACAATGTCCGTCTACAGTAGCTGCAATAGAACGGTTTGAAAGGAAACTTAAGATGAAGGTACATAGAAAAGGATAGAAACTGAATGAGGGTAGTTTGTAAATTAAAGATTTGTGCCAGACTCTATCAAAAGCTTTTGATATGTCAAGGGCAACAGCAAATGTTTCACCGAAACCCCTAAAGGAGGATGACCAAGATTCAGTTAGGAAAGCTAGAAGATCGCCAGTAGATCGCCCTTTACGGAAACCGTACTGACGATCAGATAGAAGATTGTGAGCAGATAGATGCTTAAGAATCTTCTTATTAAGTATAGATTCAAAAACGTTAGAAAGGCAGGAAGTCAAAGCTATAGGACGGTAGTCTGAAGGATTAGAACGGTCACCCTTCTTAGGAACAGGTTGGATGTAAGCAAACTTCCAGCAAGAAGGAAAGGTGGAAGTAGATAGACAAAGACGGAAAAGTTTGACCAGGCAGGGTGCAAGCACAGAAGCACAGTTTTTGAGAACAATAGGAGGGACTCCGTCAAGACCGTAAGCCTTCCCAGGATCTAGGCCAGAAAGGGCAAAGAAAACATCATTACAAAGAATCTTAATGACAGGCATGATATAGTCAGAGGGTGGAGGAGAAGGAGGAACAAGCCCTTCATCAACCAGAGTGGATTTTTTAGCAAAGGTTTGAGCGAAGAGCTCAGCTTTAGAAATAGATGAGACAGCTGTGGAGCCATCTGGGTGAAGCATAGGAGGGAAAGATGAAGAAGAAAAATTGTTAGAGATGTTATTTGCTAGATGCCAGAAGTCACGAGAGGAATTTGATTCAGAAAGATTTTGACATTTTCTATGAATGAAAGAGTTTTTGGTAAGTTGAAGTAAAAATTTGGCATGATTACGGGCAGAAATATTAAGGGCATGAGTTTCAGGAGATGGATGCTTACGGTACCGAAGTGTTGTGCTTGATCTTATATAATCTTGACAAGATCTTATCTTATTTTATAACTTATGAAGGATTGATAAATATATTATATTATCTCTAGAGCCTCTTAAAAGGAAGTGTTGTGCTTGCATTGTGGTTGTGCTTGCATTTTCATTTACCCTCACATTACAACATGCTCCACTGGCGGCGGGACCTCCCATATAGTGCTCACAAGATGGCATGTTGTTGATTGTCCCCCCACGTTTGAAGAGAAAACGAGGCCCCTGACAGAGACGATAGGGAGTTTTAAAAGAAGACTAGATAAGGAAGGTAGGTGGGAGTACAGAATGTATGCGTGTTGCAGGAAATACCACATGTAGATCAGTATCTATCTAGGTATCATGTAGCTTCCTTGTGTTCTTATGTTCTAATATTTACCCTCGAGTCAAGGAGCGGTGCTCAAGACTGTTCAAACTGTAAGAATATAAGAATATAAGAAAATAAGAAAGCTACAAGAAGCCATGATATTTACACGTGGTAGTTCCTGTTACTGAACAGTACCTGCATCCACCTTTCATCTCTATCCATGAAATTGTCTAAACTCCTTTTAACTTATTGACTCCGCACTAACTACCTGATGACTGAGTCTATTCCAATCATTTACCACTCTATTTGTGAACCAGTTATCCCTATTTCTGTTTTAAATCTACGTTCTACCAGTTTGAATCCGTTACTTCTTGTTTTACACTGTTTACCAGCCGTAAGCACTTTTCCTACATCTCCTTTATTGTATCCCTTTAACCACTTAAAAACTTCTATCAGATCGCTCCTTACGCCTCTGGAATGAATGTAAATTTAATAGCTTCTACTCGTATCTCCTCTCATAACTAAAGTTACGCATCCCCTGTATCATTTTGATCATCCTTCTGTGCACTGATTCTAGCAAGGCTATATCCAGCCTCTAATACGGAGACCAAAACTGTACGGCATAGTCTAGGTGAGGCCTGACTAGAGCCAAATAAGGCTTTAGAATAACCTCAGTGCTTTTATTTGTAACACTCCTGGTAATGAATCCTAAAACCCTATTAGTTCGATTTCTAGCCTCAATAGGTAGTTTCCTAGAACGGAGGTCTGAGCCTCCCCGCACACCCAAATTTTGCTCACCTTCTGATCTTTTCAGCGATACATTGCGTATAGTGTACCTATTACCAGGATTTTTTCTACCCACATTAATTACGCTACACTTGTCAATATCAAGTTCCATCTGCCACATGACTACCCACTCGTTTAACTTACCTAGTGGTCTTCCTGCAAACTGTTTACATCTGACTGTGATTTAATAAACCTATCTACCTTAGTAGCATCAGCAAACTTGCTGATATCCCTACTAATCCCACTATCTAAGTCGTTGATGAAAATAAAAAATATTAATGATCCTGTAGAAATTTATGTTACAAACACATATATATTTGAGATCTTATCTATAGAAACCCATTGTCTATCTCATCTCGACACAATACCCCAACTAGTCAACTAACTAGGATACTTATCGATGGATAGTAGGGTTGAATTGGGTTGAAGGCTTATCAATACTGCAATGTCTTGTTATCCGAAGTGGTCGCGCGTGATCAAGGCCGCAGGTGAAGGGCAGAGGCGTTATTGTAGTATGGGCGTCAAGCGGGTTATCAAACCCATCACGGCGCGGCGAGTATAATCACTGATACGTCAGGGAAGCTATTCAGGCTTAATAACGCGGCCCTGATATTCGCTATGTCGATAAGATACGTCCTATTATTTTTAACACTTATATGTACAAAATGAACGTATGTACAATTCTCTCAATGTAATCAGATAAGATTAAAGAGAGATGTTAATCCCGTGGTATGAAATGGTACTGAAGCTCCGTGGGCGGCGGCGGCGATCGCCAGCTTACCCAGCCACGTACACAAATTTCGGTGGCTATAATCTAATGGGCGGCGGCCAATGTCCGGCCGCTTCAACCAAGGTGCAAATTATATAAGGTGAAAATGGTTAATACCACTGGGAATGTTCATTTATTATATCCCAGTCCTTATCATTTACTTAAATTACCTTAATTAATACCCATTACCATTATAGTTATATATATATATATTATATATATATATTATATATATATATATATATATATATATATATATATATATATATATATATATATATATATATATATATATATATATATATATATATTGACATTTCAGGGTGACAAAGACACTCGTCATTCTTGGGGTTGTTTATGCGCGTGCAACGTTTCGCCAATGGCACTTGGCATCATCAGGCTAAAATAGTTTATATATTAATATACTAAAACTGCTAAAAGCGAACATCTAAAATAATTTTTTTAAAGCAATAAAATAATCCTATATTATCTAAAAAATAAAAACACAATTTATACTTAACAGACCTTGGTGTGTATGTTGTCTAGGTTGGCAGAGGACTGAATGAACAATAGTTTTACAGGAAGCATTTCGGTTCGTATGTGACGATCGAAACGAGAGTCGGACGATCGAAACAGTGTGATAATCATTTGAGTATATGTAATTGGTATGAAGTGACTTGGTTATTAAGATCAGGGGATAAGTGATTGATGTGTATAGATTCTAATAATTTAGTGTCACTAGAGAAGTTTGCCTTTAATAGGATTCTAAAGTCATTCATAGAGAAAGGGTGATCTAGATCATGTGAGTGTGAGCGGATTGCAGATTGCGAAGGTGAAGAGATAAGTCGACCAGTACGTGCAGAGGTACCTTTATGTTCAGAGAACCTAAGGGTTAAATTCCTTGACGTTTCGCCGATGTATCGAGCGTTACAGCTCGAACATTTGAATTCATAAATTATATTAGAGATAAGAGCTTTAGGTATAGGGTCTTTATATTTGAAATGTGTTCTTAAAGTACCTGGATTAGTAAAAATAAATTTTAATTTTGAGTTAGGAAGGTGTAACTTAAGTAGATCATTGAGTTTTTTATGAATTATATAACTGAGATGGCCATAAAATGGAAGTTTAATATAATGTGTGTCAAATGTAGGTTCGGGTTGGTTCGACTTAGGGTTGAACTTTTCATTTAAAAATTTAGAGATGGTTTTTTCAATCAATTTGAGAGGGTAGTTGTAGAAATTTAGGCTACAAACATATTTAATCTGAGTTTCTTACCTATTCAATCAAACCCATGGCTATCACCCGACAAATCATCCCAGCTACTTAACTAACTAGGATACTTATCGGTGGATAGTGGGTTGAATTACGGCGGTAGGTTTGAATCAATATTGCAATGGTCTTGTGATCCGATGTGGTCGCCCGTGTTCAGGGCCGCCCGTGAAATACAGAAGCGGTGAGCGGAGGCGAGTGTTTCGTTACAGCGTCAGAAGGGCTTTCACACCAAGTTACTGACGCACGGCTATCATCAGTGTGTTGATTCTTAACACATGTCCTATTGTTTTATCACTATATGTACAAATTAAAGTATGTACAACATCTCTTCATATTAATCAGAGAAGAGATATTAACTCGACGGAGGGTCTGGGTGTACTGATTCTCCAAGGTGGGCGACGAGCCACCGCTACCTGGTCCTAAGCCACGTATTTTATTACCTATGGCCTAGAATCTAATGACGATAGCCAATGACCGCGCTTCAATCTAAGGTGCTAATTATTTAAGTGCAATGCTTATTAACCACTGGGAATATTAATTTATCCTATCCCAGTACTAATCATTTACTTAAATTACCTTAATTATTACCCATTACCATTATAATTATATATATACATCCCTATACACCCCTATCACGAGCGGAAAATACTTCACTCACAAGGGGGGGGGGGAAACAAAACCACCACTCTACCAATTACGAGAGGGTGGTTTATGGATAATTTCCACACTGGGGGCCTGCGAAAACTGAAGTTGCGCTTCATGTGACATCACCCCAGGCCACATAGCGCCGGAACATTTCAATAGTGGTTTCGGCACTGTGGTCTTTGGCTATTTTAAAATTAATAGTCTTGATAGAGGTATCAGTGAATATGCTGACATATACTTGATCGGGGGGAGAGTTATCTCCTAACCCTGCAAGGAATATAACCCTGCAGGGAATATTAACCCTGCAGGGAATATCAACCCTGCAGGGAATATTAACCCTGCAGGGAGTATTAACCTTGCAGGGAATAGATGCTATAGTATCCCCAGTATAGTCATCACCATTGACCTCAAATGGTTTTAGGATCTCTTTATCAGCGGGAAGTTCAGGGGGACCTAGATAGGAGACTAGTCTACACTCAGATCTATTAAATTTAATGAGAGATTTGAGGTAATATTTAACTACCTGTCTACCATGATTTATCCAAAAATTACACCTGATATCGGCTAATATTGTAGCCATTCCGCCATGTAATGAGTTCCTATGATATTCTTCCACCAACAATTTAGTAAGATGATGGCGTTTGGGAATTAGTATGGGATGGCAGGTGCTATTTGGAAGATCAGCTTGAAAATTTCGACCTCGACACCTAATTATGCCCTCATGATCAAGGTACAGACCTAATAATTTGGTCAATTTGTTCCTATGGGGGCTGGCTGAGGCCAAGAGCTGATATTCCTCATGAAATACCTGCTTCTGTATTGTTCTGATCCAAAACTTCAAAGGATCAGAGCTATCCCTTTTATTAACCTTGCAAGGAATATTAACCTTGCAGGGAGTATCAACCTTGCAGGGAGTATTAACCCTGCAGGGAGTATTAACCTTGCAGGGAGTATTAACCCTGCAGGGAGTATTAACCCTGCAGGGAATATTGCTCAATAAGGAAAACCTTTCTATGTCTATCACAGGATCTGGGATCAATTTAGGTTCCCTTATTATATCTTCAGATATGTCTGACTGAGTGGAAACCATATTAGGATTATTATTACACTCTTTCAGCCAGGTAGGGCCTTTAAACCATATATCTTCAGATATGTCTGACTGAGTGGAAACCATATTAGGATTATTATTACACTCTTTCAGCCAGGTAGGGCCTTTAAACCATAATCCTGTATTCAATTTGAGGTTATTATCTCCTCGCGACACATTATTATTAGGATTTTCATTAGTGGCGATATATTAATTATGAACTGGAATACCACTTTCCTCTAAAACCTCACTTATTGGTGTGGGCAAGAAAGTGGTTCCTATTCTGGTAATTAATAGGGGTTGTGCATGACTAGGAATACTCTCCTGTTCGACTGTATGGGTATGTGGGATGGGTCCCATTATTACCTTACCACCAGCACTAGTGAACATTGAGACGTTATGTATTTTGATGACCTTCCTTAGGTAACGCCCAAAATAATCGGCTCCTATTATTAATTGGAAAGGTCCATCAACGTCTTTGAAGGTATTACTAACTAGTTTAACACCATTATCCCTCAGCATTTCAGCTGTGTCCTTTAGTCCATGAACAGTTAAACTGATACCAATATTATTTACTACTACAGCAGCTACCCTACATTTATATCTTCCCAATTGGACTAGGGGTTGAACTATGTCATAGGTTTGAGCCTCATTATTGGCGAGAAAACCTGATATGGCTATGTTCACTTTATTAATTATGGGTAGTTGTAATAATTCAACTATCTCTCTGCTTATGAAGGATCTTTGTGCACCACTGTCAAACATTGTCTTTACTATGACTGCATTACCATTATGGCACACCTTCAACTCGGCAGTTGGAACAGCTGCTGAACTACTCTTATTAGTGACTGCCATTTTAACTACTGTAGGGTCTAAGTTGTTATCACTGTTAGGACAAAGAGCGATGTTATGAACAGATTGTTTACATTTCCTACAAGTTCTTAAGCTTATAGGGCATGCATTTGAAGCATGTTTACCACGGAGACAGGTTAGGCAAATACCAAGGCGCATTAACCTTTCAACTCTCGTGTAACAATCTGAATAGATATTACATGTGGAGGGCGTATGTTCCCCCTCACATAAGACACAATTTATTATTCGTACTTCACTAGAAGTCGCCCCAGATGTAGGGATTGTATCTATTATTTGAGTAGGTCTAAGTGGTTTACTGGTAGGCTGAGAAGTTTGAATCGTAATTACAGGCTGTTTGATTTGCGTAACAGGCGCAGGATAACTACCCACTAACGAGGGATCCTTAAACTCTGAGGGTGGCTGATATAGCTGATTACCTTCAGGCGTAATAATCGTCATCTCCCTGTGGGGGGGTTCTTACATGATACCTTGCAAACTTTGGGTTAAAGAAACTTTAGCTGTTGATGAAATATGAGCACACTCCAGTAATCCCTCATATTCAATTACTTTATCGATATATCTTTGCCATTCGTGTTCATGATTGGTAACACTTTGCTGAATCATTTCTTTATCCCCAGCTTGTTTTAATTGAACTTCATATAGGCAGTAAGCCTCCTCATATTTTTCCCATTGCTCATTTAGCCATGGTAGACCTAACTTTAAACTATTATAGTCTATAGGGTTAGTCCCAGCTGCTTCGTCACACATATTATATAATCGTGTCAGCCAACCTAATTTAGCAGTTAATGATTTAGTCCCTTCCGCCATGATTTTCATTGATTAACTCAGTCAAATAAATATTAAATGGAAGAGTACGTTACTATATATATAGTTGTTAGTTGATAATTAATTATATATCCTAAGTGGTGGTAGGGCCTACTCGGCCTAACAAGACGCGGAGCAAGGCGTAAATAACAGCAACCACCACCTAACTACTACAATTAACTAGTACTACGCAACCTCTGATGCTATCTACTACCACAGCGTGATGGCATATGGTAGTTGAACAGCTGAGTCATTTTTGACGCTTCGAAAACCCCCGCCTCCAGCCTCATAACCAGCGGTTGTGGTAGGCTCATAATTATACCACTTTGAATCACATGAACCATCAATATTCCTCACTCGGGGCACCAAATGTGGGAATTTATATCACATACATGTTTAATCTGAGTTTCTTACCTATTCAATCAAACCCATGGCTATCACCCGACACATCATCCCAGCTACTTAACTAACTAGGATACTTATCGGTGGATAGTGGGTTGAATTACGGCGGTAGGTTTGGATAAATATTGCAATGGTCTTGTGATCCGATGTGGTCGCCCGTGTTCAGGGCCGCCCGTGAAATACAGAAGCGGTGGGCGGAGGTGAGTGTTTCGTTACAGCGTCAGAAGGGCTTTCACACCAAGTTACTGACGCACGGCTATCATCAGTGTGTTGATTCTTAACACATGTCCTATTGTTTTATCACTATATGTACAAATTAAAGAATGTACAACATCTCTTCATATTAATCAGAGAAGAGATATTAACTCGACGGAGGGTCTGGGTGTACTGATTCTCCAAGGTGGGCGACGAGCCACCGCTACCTGGTCCTAAGCCACGTATTTTATTCCCTATGGCCTAGAATGTAATGACGATAGCCAATGACCGCGCTTCAATCTAAGGCGCTTATTATTTAAGTGCAATGCTTATTAACCACTGGGAATATTAATTTATCCTATCCCAGTACTAATCATTTACTTAAATTACCTTAATTATTACCCATTACCATTATAATTATATATATACATCCCTATACACCCCTATCACAAGCGGAAAATACTTCACTCACAAGGGGGGGGGAAACAAAACCACCACTCTACCAATTACGAGAGGGTGGTTTATGGATAATTTCCACAGTAGTCATTATTTTGGAAAAAGTTAGTAAGGAATTTGATTTCATTATCGAAGGCAAACCAATTGGAAGAGAAACTATAGCATCTGTGTAGTAAGGTCTTAATAGTATTGATTTTAAAAAGGTTAGGGATGAATGAAACATATTGAGTTCCTAAACCTGTGAAAGTAGGTTTTCTGTAGACTGAGGTGGTTAGATAAATATTTTTACGGGTAATTAGGATATCCAAAAATGGTAGTGATAATTGGTTTTCAACTTCATATGTGAACTTAATATTTGGGTGCTGAGAGTTAAGGTAGTTCAGAAATAAGGGAATATGTTCGGTATTTTTAAAAAGTAAAAAAGTGTCGTCTACATAGCGTTTATAATAAAAAGGTTTAAAAAGCTTAGGACAGTCAGACAGCCAAGTTTGTTCATGGTGACATAAAAAGGCATTAGCAAATGAAGGACCTAAACAGAACCCCATGGAAACACCATCAGTTTGGACATAAAGTTTTTTGTTAAATATGAATGGAGAGTCTTTTATAGCTAGAGTTGATAAATCAGAGAATTGTTTTTTTTGTGTAATTAAGAAAAGTGGTAACATTATGAAATAAATTATAAGTGATTATTTCAATAGTCTCATCTAATGGAATATTTGTAAATAGTGATTGGATGTCAAAACTAGCCATTACCGCATTGTTTACGTTAATTGTTTTTAATTCATGTGCAAAATCAAAAGAGTTCTTAATTGTGTATTCATTACTAGTTAGCGGGTCAATTATCAGGACAAAGTATTTAGCTAGGTTATAGTTAAAGGTGCCTATAGTACTAAGAATAGGACGTAAGGGGCTACCTATTTTATGAGTTTTTGGTAATCCATAGAGGACGCCAGGAGAGGAGCCACTAGGAAATATATAATTGAAAACGTCTTTAGTAATAACTTTTGATTTAAGTAATGCTCTAAGGTGACGGATAAGTCTGTCCTCCATTTTAGTGATGAAAGAAAATGTATTGTCAGCGAGGACTTTAAGTTTAGTTTTATCACCAAGGATGGATTCAGCTTTGTTAATATACTCAGTTTTATCTAAAATTACTGTACCGCGTCCTTTATCGGGTCTAGTGATTAAGATAGTATCATCAGATTTAAGGTCATTTAAGGCATCAAACTGAATTTGTGGGAGTTTTGGGAACGAATGTTTGAATTAATTAAATTCGCGATATGATGAATGAGCAATAGTAGAGATGCCTTGAACTAAGTTATCCCACTCCGTAATAAATGTTTTTTTAGCTTTATATTTAAGTGTATTAATAAGTTTCTCAAATGTAAAGTAATGATTGACATAGTTAATATTAAATTTTGGTAAGACAAAAGGTAATCCGAGTGCAAGTAAATCTTTTTCAGCAGGAGTTAACGAACGATCAGAAAGATTAATTACGACTTTATCCTTATTGACAGAGTGTTCCAGAGGAATGCCTAGCGAGCACAGTTTTTTCCTATGACAAGCTTTAGATCAGATTTAGTTTGATTAGAGTCCTCTGTGTGATTTTTTAAAATCACATGTGTTATGGTTATGTGTTAAGTTAAGCTGTTAGCACCACGTTGCTTACTGAAGTTAGTTTCTTCCGGGGAAGGCGGCAAAAACGGCGTTAGCGTGGAGCACGAGATGTGCTATGATGAGTCTCCGACCTGTTGTTTACATTCTAACCTATTGCTCTAACCGAAAATGTACACGGGAGAGGCGCATTAAAAGTTGTAAAATTCAGGAAATAAGTTTTTTCTATGTAGGCTAGGTGAGGTGAGTTTCGAATTCAAGTTATAACTTGACATTTAGCGTTTGCTAAGAGCGGGGAAGCCAGCGACTTTACTGTGGAACAGTTCAGAGCTGACTGATCAGCCCGCGGGCGACCAGCAGCAGGCGCGTCAGGTAACAGAACAGCTGGCTGGTCAACCCTGCCCCGCGCGGCAGCGCGGGAAAAAAATGTTGTTTTTCAAGTCAAAATTTTGGATCGTGGACTAAAAATCACGGAATTAAAGGCAAAAAAAAATTCCGCAATCGCTTTTGCGATCGCGGAATTAATTCAATTTTTAATAAAAAATTCCGCGATCGATTTTTGGTAGTCCGCGATCGCGGAATCGCGGAATTGCGGACTATAATTCCGCGACGCCCAGCACTGATCTTATTCTAGGTATAGTTTACTGTAATTTGTATACATTCATAATATGCAGTAATGTCTCGTGAAAATGATGGTATGTTCAACTTTCCTAAATATCATCTAGTAGTGTGATAATACCGTGTAATAGTACATTTTAGTGCGGGTGGAGTACCCTCTGCATGTGACACTTGTCTCAGCACATCCATGCAGGCGCTCCGCCTGCCGCCTGCCCAACCAAAGCTTGCAACTCACAGCACATAACATTGCTATCGCAAACATTTCACACCCTAGTGCCATATTTAGTCTTCCACGATCGATTTACACACACCTTGCAACACTATTATTACGTAAACACCAATTGTTACGTTGTAGCAACTGTAACAAGGCTGTATTTGCCTTCTAAACAGAAAATTAATGTCTGTCAAAGGCAAGCAGCAGCTCACTAAGTCAGGGTCCGACCCTGCCTTTAGTTTCAGCGCCTTAAGTGGTGCCACTAAGGCGGCGGCTAAGGCCTCGTCTGAGCATAGGCGGTAGGAGCAGTTCACAGGCGCCCCAGTGGATAAGGCGCCCTAGCTCGCTCTCAGCATCCGCCCTCTGGTGACTTAAACTTCTTCATTCTTTCTATACCCTCTTTTACCAAATTCCTTAGTTATCACAATATCTTTTAGTTTATCATCATCCCTTCCTCTAAACGTCTGTTCACTATCAGGTACCATCTGCATGTCCTCCTGAGTAAAAACTCTTATGAAATAATCATTTAAAATTTTACAAATATCCTTACCAGAACTTTCTGGGACTGAGAGTGCTGTGAAGTGTGGGGCAGGTGTATCCAGCTTCTTTCCTGTGAATACAGGAGTGAGGCAAGGGTGCGTCCTTGCCCCATCACTTTTCAACGCTTGTATGGACTGGGTATTGGACAAGGTTGTAGATCAAAGTGATTGTGGAGCATCCGTCGGCAACACCAAGATCACTGATCTTGTTTTTGCCGATGATGCAGTAATCTTTGCTGAGTCGCTGGAGGTCCTAGTGATGGCTCTCGAGGCGCTGCACGAGGAGGCAAAGCCTTTGGGACTTGCGGTCTCCTGGCTCAAGACCAAGGTCCAGGTGTTTGGAGACTTACTAGATGAAGCAGTACAATCTGTTCATGCGTGTGGCGAGGACATTGAGATCTTGGAAAGTTTTTCATACCTTGGTAGCGCAGTCCATAATGACGGCGGGTCACGTCAAGAAGCCTTACGGTGGATTGGCATAGCCCACGGTGTTATGGACTCGCTCAGCGGGAGTATTTGGCGTTGTCGGTACCTGTGCAGGAGGACAAAGATCCGGATCTTCAAGTCGCTTGTGATCCCTGTCTTACTCTATGGTTGTGAGACATGGACACTAAATAGTGACTTGAAGAGACGAATCAATGCCTTTGGTAATAAGTGTCTTCGCAGAATCATGGGGTATCGCTGGGAGGATTACGTGTCAAATCAGCGATTGCACCGTGAGACTGAATCGAGGCCTATTACCTGCATAGTCCGTCAGCGCCAGCTTCGGCTATATGGGCATGTGGCACGCTACCCTGAAACCGATCCTTCCCATCGGGTTGTATCTGTAAGAGACAATCCGGCGTGGAGGAGGCCAAGGGGGCGCCCACAAGGCTCGTGGCTGGGGCAAGTTGATGTTTCTTGTCCAGAGCTGCTTGGTATGAGAAAGGAGCCTGCATGGGAACTCGCGCGTGGTGACCTCCGGGAGTGGCGTCGTAGGGTGGGCGAGGCGACGCGCCCCCCGGCGTATGCCCCCAATGATTGATTGATTGATTACCAGAACTTACAATTTCTCCCTGGTCTATTTTTAACGGACCCACCAATTCTCTACTTTTTGTCTTATAGACCTGAAAAAATCCCTTAGGGTCGGTCTTTGCCTGGCGAGCAACCTTAATCTTATAGTTTTTTCTTTGCTGTTCTTGTAAAATTCTTGACTGCCCTAGCCATCACATTATACTGATCACTGCTCACCTGTCTCGCCTTAACCTACCCTTACCTTAACCCCACCTAACCCTCTTACACATGTTCCTTTTTAGTCATATGTTGTGTTTTCAACTCGCAGTCATCGATTTGGGATCGTTTTTCCTTGATCTTATCACCCTGTATTGTAAGGATTTTTTTTCTGACCTGTAATTAACTTGTTCATAAAGAATGTATACATCTCATCAGCACTGACCTCACTGACTACACCCTCTGCCCTGACATCAGACCTCACCTTACCATTCATCCGACCCCAGTTGATCCCTTCCAGGTGTCTTCTTAATCCTGCATAATTAGCCCTCCTGAAGTCAGGTACTCTATGCAAATTAACACTCTTAGAACCTTCCTCCTACTTTAAGCAAAACTTAATTTCACAATGATCACAATTACCTAACTGACCTCCAACTTCAACTTGCGTAACTAAATCTTCCCTGTTTGTTAGTACTAAATCTAGAATATTGTCTCTAGTATAACCCACTGAGTGTCTCGGTGTGAAGGCAAGGCACCTTTACGGCCGTTGCCCTATACATAAGTCGTGTTCAGGGAACTGGATGTTGCAGGTGACGAGATGGTTCCTGTGAAAAAAAGTTATTCCACAGTAGAACGAGCCGTTGGCTGATTTATCCACTAATCTAGAAACACCGACCGTATTCAGACTCGTGGGCAGAGTACCGGCACTTTGGTGAACACTGGACATCTTTAGAGCAAGTGTCATATACGCAAGGCGTGTCGAAGGAGATAACTGATGCCCTTGGTTATGCAGCAGAGGTATGCAAAAACGTGACAGCTCCTCTACCGAAGGGCGAGCTGCCATTGGCCAGAGCGAATTTGGGTAAGTCTGCTGGCATTATGTAGGTAGACCTTTACATTTATTTGTTTTAGTTGACCGACTAATAAAAGTTTTTATTACAGGGCGATGTACGGCGTCCAAGACTAGGCACAGGAGCCACAGGCACCACAGCTGAATTCAGGGACGAACGGCATTTTGGCTGCCTGCCCTCAAGCATTTTTCTGTTAAAATTGCCCCCCGTATGAGATAGTGAGAAGCTGAAGTAATATCACGTAAGATCAAAACATAATTTCCCCACAGTTTGTGTGTCGGAAAGAAAGCGCTTCAATTGGTCTTGAAGACATACACATTCTAAAACTCATAGAGGTCGTTGGTAGGTGGCAGTAAAAAGCTGGGCCTGAAAAAGCTTAATTTCAAACGACACCCAACAGGCCCGCTGGTTCACGGGAAGCAGGGAAGTGGCAGTCTTAGCCAGCAATCTTACCACAACGGGTTGCAGTCCCTTCCATACGCTATGAAGTTACCTGGCCTTAAGCATACATTTACAATAATCTTATTAGCATTATTCATATCAAAATTGTATTATGCATATCACCAAAACCAGTATCCCGTATTAAAACCACCACCAATGATTAAACTAGCCCTGCCCGTCAAAGGAAATTCTTCGGCAAATAATAATTCGGATAACAATCAGGCTGAACCCTCAGGCCTTAATCCTCCACCACTTCTGCGGCCTCGCCCTTCAAACTGCCTGCCCTACTTCAAGAAGCAGGAAATCATGTCCGTCCCTGAACACGGTGAGGCAAGCCCGGCCATTCACAGTATTTGTACTTTCTTCTTTGATTACAGATGCGATCGATAGAATAAGAATATTGATCATTCATAATGTACATTACAGATTGCAATCAACCTCATATTGTTATGAATGATAAAGGTCGCCTGGGGAACGTAATGTGCCAGTACGCCAGCCTCTACCTCCTGCGTCACCTCTACGGCGTCAGGGTTAGTTGACACACAAGCAATGATAACATGCGTTCTTGGGTCTTTGTATATTAATTACTTCCGCCAAGGAGGTTATGTGATTGACTTGGATTGTTTGTATGATTGTTTGTTAGCAGGATTACTCAAAAAGTTACGGTGGGACTGGCATGAAAATTGTACCAATTTGGAAGTGATTTATGGAGTCGATCTAGATCCGCATCTACTAGATCCAAAACAAAATTTTAAGTAATCGTCCAGACCATTTCATCATTCCTGATTTAATGCAATCAAATCATAGCCATTAACGAGTATATCAACAATACGTCGTCACTTTTTGCATCCAGTCAGTCGTTTTTAAATAATCCGCAATCAAAATCTGCAAATTCCCGAGTTCTCAAAACACTCCTCAAGGTTTGCTGACGATGCGCCACGGGTCGGTGACGTAACAAAAGGCAGCGCTCTCCCGCCCGCAGATTCAGGACGTAAACACAGGAGATAAATTTAGTACTTGAAGATTTTTGGGTGTTTCTGATAAGATTTTTTTTGCGATATGCCAAATGCATGCATCCTTTATGGGTGCAGCAAGACAGCTGTGCCTTTCGAGAAAAGTTTGCACGCGTTTCCGACTGATACGACAACGTTAAATGTGTTGAAAAGATTAGTACGGCGGACTGGAACGGGAAGTTGAAATTGGCAAGGATTTGTAGTGATACACACACACACACACACACCACACACACCACACACACACACCACACACACACACACACACACACACACACACACACACACACACACACACACCACACACACTCACACACACACACACTGGTCACCACCCTATGCGGCCGCCGTCCCCATATGCGGCCGCCCGTATGATCCACATAATATAGAGGGCAGTCGCGCGGAGCAAACTATTGTTATACTTATATGTTTATTGTACGTTATGTTTAACATATATAACTATATGTTAAACATAAGATATGTCATAAGTTACTAACCTAACCTCACTATAACCCCTAAAAATTACTAACCTAACCTAACCTAACCTCACCTCACTATAACCCCCTAAAAGTTACTAACCTAACCTCACTATAAGTTCCTAGCCTAACCTCCCTATAACCCCTAAAAGTTACTAACCTAACCTCACTATAAGTTCCTAACCTAACCTCACTATAACCCCCTAAAAGTTACTAACCTAACCTCACTATAACCCCTAAAAGTTACTGACCTAACCTCACTATAGCCCCTAAAAGTTACTAACCTAACCCTACCATAACCCCCTAAAAGGTACTAACTTAACCTCACTATAACCCCCTAAAAGTTACTAACCTAACCTCACTATAAGTTCCTAACCTAACCTCACTATAACCCCTAAAAGTTACTAACCTAACCTCATTATAAGTTCCTAACCTAACCTCACTATAACCCCCTAAAAGTTACTAACCTAATCTCTCTATAACCCCCTAAAAGTTACTAACCTAACCTCACTATAACCCCTAAAAGTTACTAACCTAACCTCACTATAACCCCCTAAAAGTTACTTACATTGCCGTAGGCGGCCGCATGGGGCCCGCGGCTGCATTGGGGATACACCGTTGTGTGTAAGGGGTTGTTGTGTGTAAGGGTTTGTTGTGTGTAAGGGGTTGTTGTGTGTAAGGGTTTGTTGTGTGTAAGGGGTTGTTGTGTGTAAGGGGTTGTTGTGTGTAAGGGGGTTGCTGTGTGTAAGGGGTTGTTGTGTGTAATGGGGTTGTTGTGTGTAAGGAGTTGTTGTATGTAAGGGGTTGTTGTTGCCGCTAACATATGTTCGTCCGCCTCGTATTCTGGTCTGAGGTTCGTTTTCCTCATAGTATACGCGAGCAGCGTCATTTATTTCGGTCTCAGATTGAGCATCGTACTCTAGATCTGTCACAGCGACAGATTCACTGTCTGACACCGAAGTACAATCGCTCATCATAAGATTTGCCGACAGGTGTCAAACAGATGTTTACATTGGAGCCTCTGCGGGCGTCACTCGTCTGACGTCATCAATAACAGTCGTAGCCCTGTTGGAGGGAAGATTTTTTTTTTTCGCGCTTTTTACAAAAGTCGTGTTTTTACGGAAATAAGGCTTGGAAATCAATTATTTTTGGTGGATTGGGTGTTTTGAATGTACATTCAACATAATTAGGCGGAAAAAAAATGGGTCTGGACGATTACTTTAAGGACTCTTTAAAGTAGTCGTCCAGACCCATTTTTTCTTTGCATAAATATGTTGAATGTTCATTCAAAACAACTAATCCACAAAAAATAGTTCATTTCCACGCCTTATTTCCGTAAAAACACGACTTTTGTAAAATGCACGGGAAGAAAAGTTTCATCCCAGGCCCTTGCCACCACCAACTCCCATCCCCTTCCCCCACCACAGAACACTCATCCCCTTCCACCACCAACTCCCATCCCCTTCCCCCACCACCAACACCCATCCCCTTCCCCCTCCACCAACACCCATCCCCTTCCCCCTCCACCAACACCTATCCCCTTCCCCACCACCAACACCCATCCCCTTCCCCCTCCACCAACACATATCCCCTTCCCCCACCACCAACACCCATCCCCTTCTCCCTCCACCAACACCCATCCCCTTCCCCCAACACCTATCCCCTTCCCCCACCACCAACACCCATCCCCTTCCCCCTCCACCAACACCCATCCCCTTCCCCCACCACCAACAACCCATCCCCTTCCCCCTCCACCGACATCCACCCCCGTTTCCACACCACCAACACCCATCCCCTTCCACCACCAACTCTCATCCCCTTCCCCCACCACCGAACACCCATCCCCTTCCCCCACCACCAACACCC
>JACEEZ010000564.1:0-23212 GCA_016584305.1 Chionoecetes opilio
CAAATATTTTGTCTGGACTGAATTTTCAAATAAATTAACATATATTGTTTCATACTTACAAAATATTACATTTTGACCTAGACCCAGCATTTTTGTGTTAGTTTTAGTTAGCATTTTACTTAGACCCAGAAGCAAATGCGATGAAATACAAATACACATCTAAAGGAATGACCAAAACAAAAATACAATAGAGAAAAACTGGAAAACTGGATCACAAGATAAATACAAAGTTGTGAAAACAAATAATGATCATATTTACTGGTAACATTGACAGACTGGTTGACATACACACATAAGAAAAACAATTAAGAAATAAATACATAAGATTATTGAATATATATGTATACAAAATTTGCCCCTTTCCACCACTACCACCGCCATCACCACCACCCCCACCTCCACCACCACCACCCCCACTTCTACCACCACCACCACCACTTCCACCCTCACCTCCAGCACCACCACCACCATTTCCAACACCTTCACTCCACCATCACCTCCACCACCACCACCACCACCATTACGGCCACCACCACCACCACACCACCACACACTTTTCACCCCCACCTACACCACCACCACCACCACTTCAAACACCTTTCACTCCACCACCAGCATCACCTCTACCACCACCACCACCACCACCACGGCTACTACCACCACCTCCACCACCACCACCACCACCACCATCACTTCCACCACCTTCACAGCACCACAACCACCACCACTTCTTCCACCACCACCACCACTTCCACCACCTTCACACCACCACCTCTTCCACCACCTTCACACCACCACCACCACCACCACCACCTTCAGGAGGGACCCACCTGTCCTCGGTGACTGCGCTGTACCACCACAGGGACGATAGCGACGCCCCCGTGTCGTCCGCGGTGTTTGTCCCGACGCCACCACGCCCCAGCCACCGCGCCGCGCCCACCTCTGTGTGGGAGAGTTACAATAGTAGTATATAGTATTAGTAGTGGTAGAAGTGGTACTGGTGGTAGCAGTAGTAGTGTAGTAGTGGTAGCAGTAGTAGTACGAGTAGTGTAGTAGTGTAGTCGTAGTAGTAGTAGTAGTAGTAGTAGTAGTAGTAGTAGTAGTAGTAGTAGTAGTATTGGTAGTAGTAGTGGTAGTAGTAGTACTAGTAGTGGTAGTAGTAGTAATAGTGGTAGTAGTAGTGGTAGTGGTGGTAGTAGTAGTAGTATAGTATAAGTATAAGTAGTAGTAGTAGTAGATCGTAAGTAGTAGTAGTAGTAGTAGTAGTAGTAGTAGTAGTAGTAGTAGTAGTAGTAGTAGTAATAGTAGTTGTAGAAGTAAAAGTAATAGTAGTAATAGTAGTGGACTAGTGGTGCAAGTAGTAGAAGTAGTAGTAGTAGCAGCAGCAGCAGTAGCAAGTAAAATATAAATCAAAGGCAACGAAAATGTTAACGAAGGAGGAATAAAAAAATAGATGGAGTGAATACTTTGAGAATTCTGTGAAGATATAAATGGAGTGAACACGGCGGACGTCAGCGTATTGGGGGCTTGTGAAAAAAGCAGAGGAATAAAGGATTAAAGGACGAGGGAAGAGATATGGGGATGTGGGGAGGTTGGGGGCCAGGTGAGGGTGAATGAGATGTTGGGGGAGGTAGGGGGTTCAGGTGAGGGTGAATGAGGTGTGACAATGTGTTGGTGAGGAAGAAGAGGAAGAAATGGTTTGAAGCGTTGCAAGACTGGTGTCGTGTTAGGGCAATGCTCCAAAAGGGAGGCGGTGGTGTATTGGACTGTTTTTTGTTGGGGAGGAATGGAAAGACTGTCACACATCAAAATATTTCACTGAGATGAAACGTGTGTGTGTGTGTGTGTGTGTGTGTGTGTGTGTGTGTGTGTGTGTGTGTGTGTGTGTGTGTGTGTGTGTGTGTGTGTGTGTGTGTGTGTGTGTGTGTATTCATCCATCTAGTTGTATTCATCTAGTTGTATTTTACAGGGCCTGAGCAACGCTCGTATGGCCCCGTCTCCATATCAACATTTTTATCATGCATCCTTAGTGCTTAGTTTTGGCCGAAGCCAGCACACCGGAGAGCAGGTCACAAACCCTGGCTAACACCCGGTACCCATTCACTGCTGGGTGGACAGGGGCTCGGGTTTTAAGGAAACAGCCCATCTGTTTCCGCTCCGCCCGGGGATCGAACCCGGGACTTCTCGGTTGTGAACCGAGCGTGCTTCCCCTACACTACGGAGTACGGTAGTAGTGTGTGTGTGTGTGTGTGTGTGTGTGTGTGTGTGTGTGTGTGTGTGTGTGTGTGTGTTGTGTGTGTGTGTGTGTTGTGTGTGTGTGTGTGTGAATGTGTGTGTGCGTGTTATTTTAAACATCAACATATACAAATATGTAATGAAAGCTGAGGGAAGATAAATGCATATGAACACAAATTGACGGTGATGTACTAAATTAAGGTAAACATGTGTATGCGTGTAAAAAAAAGTGTAACAATGAATTAAGGTAGGTGAGATGGAGTGGTAGCCAGATTGTGATGAAAAAAATCTATAAAAATTAATGTTCACAACTTAACGTTATGAGGATATCTTGCAATAATAGGAAACAAATGGGCATCAATAATAGGATAGCAATATAAGTCAATAGGCGTAAATGGGGTAGGCGCTGTTAGGACAAGACGAGAAGAGAACCTGTACAATCATATGAAGTGAAGACAAAGGGAAGTGTAGTGAAAGCAAGAAACACTTACACAACAATCAGGTAGTGAAATACTGTACGTGATGTTAAGGGATTATAATGCGTCCTTACAGTGGCGTCAGCGATGTTGATGAGAAAATCCCATCGAGGAGGAACACGCGGCGCGATGACTGGCCCGGTGCTTGGCGGGATTTATGTGTCAATTCCAGTGGCGGTGAGGCGATGAATAATACATGAATAGCACCTGAGGCGTCATGAAGGTATCGTGAATACCAATGAAGTAGTATCACTCAACATTAACTTTACACACACACCACACACACACCACACACACACACACACCACACACACCACACACACACACACACAACAGAATCAACACACACACACACACGACACACACACACACACATCACACACACACACACACACACACACACCACACACACACACACACACAACACACATACAGACACACAAACACACACACACACACAAACACAACACACACCACACACACACACATACACAAACACACACACACACAGAAAAACACACAAACACACACACAGACACACACAAATACACACACACACACACACACACACACACACACACACACACATCACACATACACACACACACACACACACAACACACACACATACACAATACACACACACACATACAAAAGAAAACCACCACTAAGCCTGTGTTATGATAGTTTCCGTAAAGTGGACCGTGAAAGAGTTTCTTCTATTAGTCCGTCAGGTATAGGGGCTGTCGGTACCAAAAAGATGGCAAAGGCTCATTGGTATCATTTGAAAGGTATATTATTCAGGAACTCATTTTGCCTAGTAGCAGTCTGGATTTAGCAGCTTTCATATTTTTATCGCCTATAAACCCAGACACCTATCAACAAACAAATCGCGCCAAATGCGGTAAAACCTTAGGGGTACATTCATGTTAGAACTGCTGTAAATGATTCTACATGGTATGCCAAGTCCCCTTTTTCGTTTTTAGCTTTAATTATGTCATATAATTTGCCATTGTAACAACAAGTTTGGTCAAATAAAAAGATTTTGTACTTTTTGAGCCAAAAATCCAGGATTGGCCCCCAGATAAATATTGAAAATCAAACTTATCGTCATATTTAGCAACCATATGTGATAATGACATAAATAAAATATTTTGTTATACATTTTCGATACAAGGAATCGAATCCCAGCCACTATTGATCCTTCCATACTATTTTGAATTTTGCAGCAAATCAACAGCAGCATATAATTTTTTAGAAAAAATATCGCTAATTGCCAATAATTGCAAGTGGTTCTTAAGTTTATTTCTTATCTTTGAAAGGTAATACTTGTGAATGAAAGCTAATCAGCCATGGATGAGACAATTCCGTTTGTATTATCCACACAACTGATGAAGATCCTAAACGCTGGCCTTACATCACCTCGGGATCTCGACCCCTGGAACACACTACTAAGGGCAGCCAGACTCAGGCAGCATCAAGCTATCTGACAGTTGCAGAAAACCTGAGAGGGGGAGAACTGCCACAGTTTCCGTATCATTCAAGTGCCGTAAACTGTTCACGATGAAACGGGACTTGGATAAACTTGAAATGACTACTGCAGGTGAAGTTGCTACTAAGCGAAGAACATTGAGAATACTACCTTCAAGGCAGCTCAAGAGTAATGGAGAAAACATGTATATTCTGCCCCCTGGACGATCCATGTATATCAAAGACACGAACACAGAGATAAGCTAACACAGTGTACTGAGTTGAGAGCAGATAATACTTTACGAGATATAGCAACAAAGAGACAAGATGAGCACATCCTCGCTGTCACATCAAGAAACATAGTTGCTGCTGAAGCATGTATCATAGATCTTGAAAGTGTCCACTACACTAGGACCATCGGTATGCAAAGCTTTACTTGGGATGCATGCATACACTGGATGTGACAGCGTGAGCTCCCTTGCAGGCCGAGGAAAGATAGCTTCTCCAAGCTGTTAAGCAGGACGCAGAGCTTCAGTCTACGTTCGCAGATCTTGGAGCTATGGGGATGTCTCAGAACACTTCTCAACAAGCTGGAGGCATTTACATGTCAAATGTATGAAACCCAAAAACGAGCGTTCGTAAAGTAAAAAACTGCGGTATCATTTTTTTCAGCAGTAAGAAAGGCTGTGTTGAACCGCACTAGCTTCCACCATGTGCAGACGCCCTTCATAAACATACATGTAGGGCCAACTACCAGGCTGGTGTTTGGCGAAGAAGTCTGGAAGCTTACCCAGAAGTACCATCACCTAGAGGTAGGGGTTTGGGAAAATTTTGAAACAACGGGATGGCAAAGAGGAATTGAAAATTGACTGGGGTGGATGGCGCTCCCGCACCGATTCTATATTAGAACTCCTGGCCTGCAAACTGTTCAAGGGCATGTCGCTTCCCACAATGTACGTGCATGGTTTAATAACATGAAGTGCTCCGAACTATGTAGTTGAGAAACTGTGACAAAACCCGCCACAGGATGATGAAGACGCTGACCCACAAAGTGATGGACGTGATGTTGAAATGGAAGAAAATTGACTTTGAATAAAATCTAAAAGTAAAGCAAATGACAAGAATTACTGAGAACATTACGTAGACTGTTTGTACATTTTAATACTGTTTCTGGATTGAAGTGTCTAGTGCAATGAAACAATTAAAAATTCACTAAAAGATGGTGTTTGTTTTATTCATTCAAACCTCCTAAATTGTAAGCATTCAAGATTCAACTCAGCTTATCGTGAGATCTGACTAGAATACAGTCCCGTTTTTGCAATCTTATTTTGGTATATACGTGTCACCATGGTCACCTATACTATACAGTCATAATTATATGCTGACTAATAATGGCTACATACGATCCCTCTGTCTGAATATGGAGGTATTGAATATGAAAACAATACTTATAAATATCAATAACTTGTCTGATTGCAAAGATATTGCAATGCGTATATTATCGGCATTATAAGATTTTGACTCAAAAAGTACAAAATCTTTTTATTTGACCAAACTTGTTACTACAATGGCATTATATGAACATAATTAAAGCTAAAAAAACAAATGGCACATGGCATACCTCTGTAGAACCATGAAATGCAGTCCTAACATGAATGTACCCCTTTACAGGTTTTACCGCATTTGGCGGGATTTGTTCGCCAATAGGTGGTCTGTTCAATAGGCGATAAAAATATGAAAGCTACTAAATCCAGAATGCTACCAGGGCAAAATGAGTTCCTGAATACCATAGCTTTCCAATGATACCAATGAGTCTTTGCCATCTTGAGTGTACCGGTTGGCTAAAAATGGGGGTTCACCTGACAAGACTATATAGGCGGTTGGCTAGTTACTTCAGGAAGTGTCTTGGTACTCTTATCTTGAAATATCTTGATTCGTAGGAAGGTGCAGCAACAGAACCAAGAAAAGATGCTCAGTTTACATAAATAGACGTGCAAGCAGAGTGTGATGGGAGGGTAAGGACGGATCAAGGTGAGGTGGAGGCGACGATGCTATCGAAGGTCAGTGTTTCCTGTCTAAAGGTTGACCAGCGTCCCTTGTGATCCATTCCTGACACAGCCTGTATTGTGGCCGGGGTTTGTGACGTCACCCTAGTTGTGTGACGCAGAGACACGAATGCCGCACGAAAGAGGCGAGGACAGGAGTTACAGGGACTCGAGGTGGACGGATAACTCTACCCTGACGCTGCAGTGCTTCCGAATGCTATGTGTTCATGAAATTATACTCGTAGTAGCACCAGGCCATGATATTATAAAACATAACCCTCTTATAACACATGCTTGGTTCACGCTATGAGAGATGAAATAAGGGAGACTCACACTGCAACACTCCCACACGAAATGAAACATGTCAAATGGCACAAAAGGTTGAAATGTGTGGAAGCATCAAAATAACGAGGCAAGGGATGGAAGGAAAGGAGGAATAGAAATAGGACAAGAAGAGTAAAGTTGATGGAGCGATAAAAAACTTCGTGAATAAGTCAATATGTAGACGAAAACAAGACAATATGACACACTCTCTCATCGCAAACAAACTCTCGACCCAAAACATGTCATCCTGATGCAAAAACATACGTGGGAATCAGAAGTAGGAGAGAGAATGACGTAAAGCGATGGGACGTAAAAACAAAAGAAAGGAACATGTTGAGACTGGCTGGAATATTGAACTTCCAAAGAAACATGTGACGGCAGAATAGGAAATACAGAGATATAAATTGCCACGTCCATCAAGAAAGAGAGAGAGAGAGAGAGAGAGAGAGGAGAGAGAGGTGAGGAGAAGAGAAGGAGAGAGAGGAGAGAGAAGAGAGAGAGAGAGAGAGAGAGAGAGAGAAAAGATGAGAGAGAGAGAGAGGAGGGGAGAGAGAGAGAGAGAGGAGAGAGAGAGAAGAGAGAGAGAGGAGAGAGAGAGAGAGAGAGAAAGGGGAGAGAAGAAGAGGAGAGAGGAGAGAAAAGAGAGAGAGAGAGAGAGAGAGAGAGAGAAAAGAGAGAGAGAGAGAAGAGAGAGAGAGAGAGAGAGAGAGAGAGAGAAAATAGTGGAATTGATACAGGGTGAAAGAGAATAATAACTGTGAGTGAAAGTGAACAGAATATGGAAGTGAAATAGAAGTGAATTATATAGCGAATAAAAAGCAACTTAGAAAGAACACAGACAGAAAATGGAATGGTGAAGAAACGGACTGACGACTTATAGACAACACAAATGAACGGGAATTAAAGGGCCGACTCAGCTAGGTAATGAGAATGGTATCAAGGGTTGGAGATGAACGTGAAGTGAATGGCGGCTGAGTGGTTGTGTTACCCTTCTTAGTATGGTTATTTAGGATAACGGGTTCACTCCATGTTGATACTGGTTGACTACCTGTAAAGGGGTGGGCCCGCCGGATGACGCCCTCTTGACGGGCTGGTAAACTTGCTCGTTGCCCGAGGGACAAGTCAAAAAAGTGGTATTATGGGCTAAACTTTGGTCGAGTGGTTCTTACGTAATTTATAAAGTATTTTTAAATTTCCCAAAAGGGGTTTTCGATTTAAGACAAGGTACTAAAAAAATAATATTTTGGGAATATATATATATATGTAAAAAAAACCTTGTGAATTTTTTATCATTAAAATTCACGCAGTTCTTTTAAGAAAAGGGCCCAATAAAATTTAGTGTCTAATAGACAGGGGCCGGGAACATTTAAATGCCCGTAAACAAGGTCTCCACACCCCCCAGGTGGGGGTACACACAAACCCCAAAGGAAAAGGTGTGAGTGAGTGGGAAAGCCCCAAGGCAAACGCTTTCCCCCCTCTCGTTCCCCTGTGTTCTGTTTTTGGCGCCTCCTCTCCGGCCATTTTGCTGCATAAAAGGGAAAGCTCCCGGAACGGGCGGGTTTCCGGTGGACATGTCTCTCAGGCCTGTTGCACCTCGTAACCCCTTTCATACCCTTTGGGAAAGAGGCGAGGATGACAACCCACACAACAACTTGTGCGGGGCAGTGGGAAACCAGGGCGAGGTGTTTTTCCCTTTCCAGGAAAATTGTCAGCACTCGGGGCATCCGCAAAAAAAGGACCCCTTAAAAACCCCGGGGACATCCTGTTTAGTTAGATTAACACTAAATTTTATAACCAGTACCCCTAATAGTTCCCTGGCTGAGTAAAAATATTTTTAATAACACGGGAAAATTTTGGGATGAAGATAAAACACGCAGGCCCTTGAGCACAGGGTTTTATGGGCACGGCAGTATTTTTTTTATTATTTTTTTTTAAAACCTGCTTTTTTAAAATTTAAGGGGAGAAATTTCGGTTTGTAATCCAATAAAATCTGCCCTGGGGTCTGTAATTTTAAATTTTTTACTTTAAGATATCAGGGAGTTTTTCATTTTTAATAGAGAGTAGTGAAATTTATTTAATAAATTCTCTAAAAAGGATAAGAGCTGCTAGGGAACCTTTTAAATTTACGGGGGGTACGGGTTTTCTCAGCTAAAAAAAATATAGACTCCGGGCCCGGGTAATAAAATTTTCACTTTAAAGATATGCATGTATGTTATTTCATTAATATCAAAGTAATTATTTTTTTAAATTTCATTCTTTTAGATTGATACGACCCTGCCTTCAGTTAGAATAGTATTCTAAACAAAAAATTTCAAAAAAAGAGTGCCAATGGCAGTTTTTTAAATCTCTTTTGCACGAGGCCTGTACCCATTTGGGGCTTTAAATTAATTTTTTTTTTGTGTTATAATACCCTTTACATAGAAAAAAAATATTTTTCCTGGCAAAAATAAACTTGGGGGTAAAAAGCCAAAGGGGCCCCTGAGGAAGAGTCTTGGAGGGCAAAAAAAATACTCCCCTCCCAAGGATGTTTTTAGAATTAACTTTCGAGTTAGTAGAGGAGAAAATCTGGGGTTGCAGTAAGGTTTTTTATGTTCCCAAACGGAGGGTACTCGGAGGTGATTCCATTTTCCCTAAATTCAAGGGGAAAATTCCTAAAAAAAAAAAATTTAAACTTCCTCTATGCCCTTTCCTGCTTCCTAAAGACTAGGGATTACATTTTCTATACTTTTACATACTGCAAAAATTCATTTACATTCTAATTTTTGTTTAAAAAAGGTAAATAAATTAAATAAGAAAAAATTTAATTTAAAATTTAAAACTTTTTACCCCCCTCCCCTGGCTTTTAAGGCCCCAATTAAAGGGAAGGAAAATTAAATATTATATTCATAAAAGGGGAAGCAAACCCAAATTATAAAAAATTACAAAAATTATAAAAATATTAGGGGGCAAAATTTAAAACATCTATAGAAAAAAAAACAAAAAATTAATTACTTAAAATTTCTTTCACATGGTATTTAAAAAAAAACCAAATGGCAAAAAACATTTTCCACCAATAGTGTTTTTTTATGTAAAGATTGGCGTTTTAAAAAAAAAATTGTTTTCATGAAAGGGTCGGGCTAGATGTTTTTTTTACCCACTAACTTTGTGATTCAGCACAGGCAAGTCCATCCGTACTGCTAATCGGGGTTTTTTCTCCAAAGGGAAAAGCGTCACAGAGAGAGGGTTGGGGGGTGTTTGACGCACAACTGAGGGGCTTTTCGCGCTGGCTTTTCTGGCTGACGGGATGGCGGCTGAGAGGCGTTGTGGGGCTGGCTGAGTGGCTGCTGGCTGGAACTTTTCCCGGGGGAGTTTGCTAAAGGGGAAAGTTTTGGGAAAATTTAATTTGAGGGGGTAGTTTTCTCGTCCTATCTTCATGAAAAAATTTAAAATCTTGTCCCCCGTCTGTGCCATGAAAAAACTTGTAGGGCATGTCCTCGTCCTCTTGAAAAAACCTCTTTTTTCCACGCGTCCTCGCCCTCGTTCTTGCCTCGGGAAAAAAAATTTGTTCCCGAAAATTTAAATTTGCAAGAAATCTTGTCCCCCTTGGGTTACATCAAAATTTGTGGTGGAGGGGAGCAGTGACTGATACAATGGCAAGAGGAGTGCTGACTCGCTTCCGCGAGGTCCGTTTTTTACACAGGGATGAAATTTAGCAATCTTCTCAATCTCTTACCTCTCGCTGTTCCCCTTCTTCCCAAGGTTTTCCCCCTTTTTTTACCCTTTTTCACTTGTTTATGGTATATTCCCCCCTCCTTTTACGTGTATTAATTAATATGTACTAGTCCAGTTATTCACTTAAGGCACGGGAACTTTTTAAATTTCAATTTTATTTGCCACATACCACCGTTGTCGCCTTTTTTAAAGTTACGCCCTTCCATTTTTGTGTTGAAGCAAAACTCTTTCGTGATGTAATTTTTTATCTCATTCCCCGCTATTCACCAATTAAAGTTACCCTTTTAGTATGGTTATTTTTTTCGGATAACGGGTTCACTCCATTTTTTGATACTGGTTTCTAACCCCGTAAGGGGGATTGCCGGATGGAAAGCCCTCTTGGGCGGGCTGGTAACTTGCTTTGTTTCCCAGAGGACACGTCAAAAAAAGTTGGGATGTATGGGCTAAAATTTTGGGCGAGCGGGTTTTTTTTAAATTTAAATTTTTAAAATATTTTTAGGCCCCCAAAAACCCCCCCAAAAAACCCCAAAAAAAAATTATAGAATTTTATAAAAATATATATTTATATAAATATAATATATATATATATTATATATGATATTAAAAAAATATATTATATATATATATATTAGATATATAAATATATTTTATATATATAATTTTATATTATAATAATATTATATAATATGTACAAATTTTTGAAGGGTTTTCCAAAATTAAAAAGTCACGCAGTTCGTTAAATAACGGCCAAAGAAAAAATGTGTCAAAAGACGAGCCGGGGAAAAGTTAATGACTTGACAAGGAAATCCACCCCCCCCAGGTGTGGGGTCACACAGACACCAGGGGAAAGGGGTGGGGGGAGTAGGGCGCAAGGCTAACGGTCCCCCGTTTTCTGTATTCGTCTGTCTGTCTCCTCTTTCCCCCCCGTTTTGAAAATTTAAAGGAAAAACTGCCGGAATGGGAGGTTCCCGGGGGGAACCCCCCGGTCTTCCAAAGGGCCGGGTTTCACTTTTCGTAAGCGGGCAAACATTCTTTGGGGGGAGGCGTGGGGAAAGAACAAAAACAAAAAAACCCTTTTGGGGGGGCAGTCCGGAACCAGGGGGAGGTGTTTACCTCAGGAAAAGGTTTTTTTCCCAAAAAAAAAGGGGGGGGGGACTCCGCATCCGCAAAAAGACACTTAGAACAAATTCCGGGGCAAAACCTGGGCTTAGTTAGATTAACAACATTTCCCAATTTTAACCAGTACGCTAATAGTTTCCCGGTGGAGTGACTCTTTTTTCCCTGAAGGCCTTTTGAGTCTCATTCCAAATGTTGAAGCAAAGTCCTTTAATCTCGCTCCCACTCGTATGTCCCGCTTGATAAGGGGGTGAGGGTGATGAAAGATGATGATGATATGATGAGGGTGATAGAGAAAAAATGACCATTTCGGAATTGAGAAAAAAATTTTTTTTTTAAAAATTTTAAAGTCATCCTACATGACAGCAATCCTCCCAAATCATTTTTTTTTTATTTTTTTTCCTTTCAAACTTCCCTCCCATCCCTGTAACCCCATCACCATCATCAAACCCCCCAACACAAACCCTTTCCCCGTCTCGCATTGGTTAAAAATTCCCCCGGGTGGGGCCCAATCATAGGGCCCCCCCCCCCAAACACACCGCCCCACGGTGGTCAAGTGGATAGCGTGAAGTGTATAACAGCCCCAAACCCCTTTTTTTCCCGAATTTTATAAAGCCTTCCTTTTTAAATTAAAAAATTTTTTTATTCTGCTTTTTTTTGGGGGTTTTTTTGGGCCTTTTTCCCGTTTCCTTTTTTTCCCTTTGGGAAATTTTTCCCTTTCCCTTTTTTCCCCGGCTTTAAAAAAACCCTTTCCCCCCCCCCCTTTCCCCCTTTCCCAAACCCCTTTTTTTCCCCTTTTTTTTTTTCTTGGGGGCCCCCCTTCCCCCCCTTTTGTTTTTTTTCTCCCCCCCGGCCAAAATATAAAAAATATAAATTATTCAAAATTTTTCTTAAAGTTGGGGGGGAATTTTTTCCTTCTTCCCCTCCACAGGGGCCCCTTTTTCCCTCCCCCCGGGGAAAAAATTTCCTATTTTCTTCCCCCTTTTTTTCTTTCCCTTACTTTTCCCAATTTTTGTTCTTATTTTTCCTCCTCCTCCACCCCTTTTTTCTTTCCTTTCCAACTCACCCCCGTCCCCTTTCCACCCTTTGCCCTTTTCCCCAACACCCCAAATCCTTGAATTTTTTTGCCCTTTCCTTTTAATTAAATCCAAAATTTTAATTTGCCCCCTTTGGGGAGGTTTTTTTCTTGCCCTCCTTTGAAAATTATAATTACCCCCAAGCCCCCCCGGTTTTTAAAACCCCCAACCCCGGGGTCTTTTAAAAGTTGTTATTAATTTAAAAGGAGAAATTCCCACGGTTTGGGTGGCCCGGTTCAAGGCCTTGTTTGTTTTTCGGGAAAAAATTTTTTTTGAAAGGAAATTTTTTTTTTTAAATGTTTTATATTGTTTTTGGAAACAAATTTTTTTTCCTGTGGGGGATTTAATTTTCTCAAAAAAAATTTTTTTTTTTTTGAATTTTTCAAAATTTTTTTCCCTTTTAAAATTTAAAAAACAATTCGTTTTTTGGGTTTTCGAGAGAGATATCTTAATATGGCAGCCTGTTTAAGGCACGGCAGTCCATCAAGACCGTGAGGAATGTTCAGGTGCCACTTGTCAATATAGACGAAGCATTTAAAAAAGTATCGCCTTCCTTCCGCGAGTAATTCGAACAGACGCGATTGGTTTAAAACTATCATTATTTTTCATAAGAGTGGCAAGAAAGCCCTAACAAAGCAGCAAATTATAGTTATTGTATCTCTACACAAAGGCAGAGGAGGCCAGTGGAAGAAATTTTCAAGGTTTGGGTGGATGTTACGAGGAGATGTGTGCATAAGTGGGTGGGACAGTTTCACGGTGGGCTGCACCGTCGCGACAGCCGCAAACACCAGAACATTTTTAAGTGGCCAGGGCGAGGATGTAAAAGTCATATCGCAATTTTTTTCTTGCTCTTAATTGAGGATGGCATCCACTTGACGTTTCATGAATTTAGGGTGCTTGCTGTGTTTTACATCCTTTCCCCTGGCCACTTTAATGTTCTGGTGTCGCGGTTGTCGCGACGGTGCAGCCCACCGTGAAACTTTCCACCCACTTATGCACACATCTCTCGTAACATCCACAATCCTTGATTTTCCCTTTCCCACTGCCTCTCTGCCTTGTGTAGAGATACAATATCTATAATTTGCTGCTTTGTTAGGTTTTCTTGCCACTCATTATGAAAAAAATTTGAAAATTTATACCAATGCGCGTTGTTCAAATTAGTCGCGGGAAGGAAGGCGATACTTTTAAAATGCTTCGTCTATAATTGACAAGTGCATCGAACATTCCTCAACGGTTTGATGGACTGCCGTGCCTTAAACAAGCTGCCATATGTAAGATATCTCTCTCGGAAGTCGTAGGCTCCCATAGAGTACATTTCTAAATTTCCCCGTATGGAAGCGCTGTGTTATGATGTGCGCGAACAATGCTTTGGCGCGCTGTGTAGCGGATCGCTTATTCTTCTCATTTTTTGTTTTCTTTGTCAGTATTTTTCATTATTTTGCTTTTTTCATTAATTTTCTATATCTGTCTTTTTCGTTTGGTTTCTTTGTGTCGTATTTTCTCCTTTCTTTTTTTTTATTGTATTTCATCTCTCTCTCTCTCTCCTCCTCTCTTCTCTCTATCTCTCTCTCTCTCTCTCTCTTCTCCTCTCTCTCTCTCTCTCTCTCCTCTCTTCTCTCTCTCTCCTCTCTCTCTCTCTCTATTATATATTTTAATATATATAATATATATATATATATATATTAATTTTTTCTTCACGAAGTTAGTTTTGAAAATTTTTCCTTCTTCTTCCATCCTACATTTCCCTTTTCTCCTCTCTTTCGTAAGTTACCTGCTCTCCCTCTTCCTCTCTCTTTTTCTTTCCTCTCTCTCTCTCTTATTTTTCTCTGCTTCATTCCCTAATTCTCCCTCACTTCTCTTCTCTTTTCTTCTCTCTCTCTCTATCTCTTTTCTTTTCTCTCTCCCCTCTCTCTCTCTCTCTTCTCTCATCTCTCTCTCTCTCTCTCTCTTCTCTCTCTTCTCTCTCTCCTCTTCTCTCTTCTCTTCTCTCTCTTTCTCTTCTCTCTTTTTCTCCTCAACAAAAACTTTGCATTTTAGTCTTCCTTTTTAAATTAAATCATTTTTTATTACGTCCTTGACCAGATCGAGGCGAGTTGCTCCTTGCTCATTTTTCGCCAAAAACCCTCCTAACCCCTTCCCCCAAAAACCCGACCTGCTCCGCCCAAGCACCCCAACCGGCCTCTTTTCAAACAGGAAGAAATTTCATTCCGTGAAGGAGAAAATGGGTCTGGAAGTATTGGGTGGCGAGGCAAGAACTTGTTGTGGGTACAGAAAATATTTGGTTTGAGGAATTTTTTTTTAAGTGTTGTGAGTATTAGTTGAATAGAATATTTTTGTGGAGGGATAATTTTCGTCAATGGAGAAGAAAAAATAGTTGTTTGAAATATGAGCAAAATATCACCTTTGAAATTAGAGAACAAGTTTAAAAAAGTTGAAAGGTTAGAATGAGGCGCGAGGGAATGAATGAAAGGGAAAGAAACTACGGGAAGAGGGAGGGAAATGTTTGCAGGATGTAGTGATAAGGCATGCTAATGAGGTATGAAGATGCAATGGGGAAATGGAAAGGATAGTAATTTACTGCAGATTTTTTCAATATAAAATATGATAGATATAAAAACATAATTTTTTTGGAAAAAGACGGAATATCAACTTGAGGTTCAATACTAGACCAAACAGAAAAAACAAGTGATTGTGGGCGTTTCGGACCATGTATTGATGTTTTTTGTAGTAGTATTTTATTAGAAATAATGTGGTGCAAACTCCAATCGTGTTGTTGCTATCGGGTCATGGTGAAGGCCTAGGGGTAGACCCCGTTCCCTTGATTCACGGGGCGCCAACACTTCGACGGCATCAGCATAAAACCCAACCCCGACAGGCTGACGTAGAGTGGGTTGGGGAGTATATAGAATATTGACCCCCAAACACACACAACACCACACCACACGCCACGACACGCACACGCACACAACAACACCACCACAACCCAAGCACACCCACGCCCCACAACACACACAACCCCACACACGCGTACGCACGCACACCACACATCTCCACACAATGCCTGCTGCACACGCGCGCACACACACCCCGCACACACAAAACAAACACACAAACCCCTCCACACTCGCACCTATAAGTGAAAGAGAAAACATAATATAATGATAAGCATAGGAATAATGATAAAATTGGATAGGAACGGGCCACACGACATTTCTTGGCCCGAAAAACAAAAAAGAGAAACAATAAGTACACAAACGGAGTTTAGTATCTAGGAGATGCGAAATACGACAAGGGGGTTACCGAATAGTTTTTTCATGTAATCTAATATTTCCTAAAAGGTTTTTTTTGCCCAAAACTCCCCTCCAAAATTATTCAATCAACATGAAAACAAGCCGTTACCACCTGCGATTATTTACGATTCTTTTAGCTTCCTCGCATCAAAATTGAATTTACAGTTTCGGCTACCATAAACAGACAGACAGATAGACAGACAGACAGACAGACAGACAGACAGACACACGGCTACTCCTATTGTATATTAGATAGATATTGGTTTCAAGAGTGAAATACTAACCATAATGCAAAAGAGTAAGATGAATACTTTGCATAGAGTAATCAAAACTGATTAAACATGATATTTTAGTGAACAGTGAACATGAATTTTATAAATCAAAATATATTTGAGGGAAAGAATTGCGAGCTGAGTGAGCAAAGTTGCCTTGATATTTGGTACATAAATCATCGGCGCGTTACGCCACTCTTGCTGTGACATGTTCCTGCTGTTTATAGAAGCTCCTCAACCACTGATTATCTATACACACATCTGGGAACGGATGAGACTAAGTGAGCAGCGCGTTTATTGTGATCGAGAATACTTCTAAAACATTATTTTCATTACACGACACGAGATGATCACGTCTCAAACACGTATCAAAGCAATGACACAGACAAAAAGGTAAGGTTTGCAGTGAAGACTTGAGGAATTACAAGAGCGAATTAGTTCAAGAGCGACCATTGGTCTTTGGACGAATTCATTGGGGGAGAATAATGCAGAGGCATGAGAGAGATTACCTTGTGTACCTTGTGGAGTATTTTCCCACAAACCACGTCTATTCCTGAGATGATAGCGAGAAAATGTGGATATTCGCGAGTAATACATTTTGGCAGTTTAGGTGTGAAAAAAATATAAAAGCCGTATAAGTAATGGTGCTGTCGGAGTAAAGATGAACGCACCATTTCCACCAGTGGTGTTAATTAAGGAGACGCTGGCTATGTTATGGTTATGCTATACATAAACACACAAAAACAACAACAAAGCCGAAAGAGTTTGCGAGAACGCACAATAAGATACCCGGTTCGTATGGCAAAGAGTAAAATATTAAACTAGATAAAAAAACCAATAAATCAAGTATACTAGAAAAAAGTATATAAATGAATAAATATATGAATTCAAGATTGGCGCTACACAGATGTCCTTCAGATGCGCTACACGATGCCTAACGTTAAGTTCCAGGAGGTGGATGGATAAACTTTAAACACACTAACACGCTGAGGAGGTTACGATGAGCACGACGGTAATGCTCTTCATGTCATTAATTTTTGTACAGCATAAAGGACTGACCATGGGTAAAAAAAAGTAACAAATAGCCCGCTAGCTGCCAGTCCCTACAAAGTAGTATGTAAAACAGTGGTTCCCAACCTTTGTTCTGTGTTTCCCCCTTCCCCCTGTTCAACCATCCGGATTTCCCCCCTTCATGTGGACAATGAAAAAAATTGCCAAACGCAACATTACTTACTTAATAACAAGTATATAGACACTATCCTCTATATCTATATACACTTAAAGAAAAATGAAATCAATAGCTGAACTCTGAAGTCGAAGAGATTTTTTTCTGTCTACTAAATGCTAGTAATTTAGATGTCCTTCAGGATAAATTTCCCCCTTAGAATACTGAAATTTCCTCCCAGGGGGAAACTTACCCCAGGTTGGGAAATACTGATGTAAAAGAATACAGATTATGGGATAAAGAATAAGAACGAATATAATAATGATACAATAAAATGTTCTTAAAGTAGGGAAAAATTATGTATAGCCTGGGCCGGAGATACCCCCAGAGATACTTTCACATCCTCTTCTCTCATCACCTCAAGTATTTAAAGACGATATACACTTACAGTAACCAATTTCCACTTCATTTTGATCCCGAAACAGCAAATCTTCCAACACCACATTTCTTTATGATTTTTTTTTTGTTGCATTTCAGTCACTCAAACACGAAACAAGTGAACTCTTGTGGTAACTCTAAAGGGAGTTTAGAGGTCTTTCATATATCACCGTTCAGTACTCGAGACCCACGTCCCTTGCTGTCTTACTCAGAGGAGGAGGAGGAGGAGGAGGAGGAAGAGGAGGAGGAGGAGGAGGAGGAGGAGGAGGAGGAGGGGAAGAGGAGGAGGAGGAGGAGGAGGGATGACGGTAAAGGCGCCGGAGAGATGGTTGGAGGAAGAAAGGAGTAGGAGAGAAGAGGAAAAAGTGTAGGAGGGTGTGAAAAGAGTTAGGTCCATGAACATGAGAGAGAGAGAGAGAGAGAGAGAGAGGAGAGAGTGAGAGGAGAGAGAGAGAGAGAGAAGAGAGAGAGAGAGGAGAGAGAGAGAGAGAGAGGAGAGAGAGGAGAGAAGGGGAGAGAGAGAGAGAGGAGAGGGGAGAGAGAGAGAGAGAGGATGAGAGAGGAGAGAGAGAGAGAGAGAGAGAAAAAAAAATATTCGCTCCTTTGTGTTTGCTACCGCCCTCAGTGGCAAGGAAAATGCGCCTAAAGAGTTCCTGCACACCCACCTTGACAGGTTACTGCAGCAGTACTTTGCAACCACACCGTCATCGTCGGCGACCTTAATCAACACCTGGCTGCAAGAGCATTGAAGAACTCCTCACAGTATATGGTCTCACTAACCACGTCACCTTTTCCACCCACATCTCGGCTCTTTCCTTGATCCTGTTTTCAGTGATCTGCCAGAATGAGTCGTCACCTGTCGCCCTCAAAGCGCTGTGGGATCCTCAGATCACCTGGCGGTCCTCAGCACAATTCACGTTGTTGGGCTGAGAGACGTCCCCAAGAAGCGGACCAACTGGCTTGGGGGAAGACTAACTGGGAGGGCCTTCAGGACGCGCTGCGTCACACTCCCTGGAACAGCATCCTTACAGGTGACATGGACACCCATGTAGGAAGCTTCACAAGCACAATTCACTCCTTCAAAGAATGTACGTCCCCACCCATACCTTCACGGTAAAACCACTCAACCGGCCATGGTTTGGGTACGACTGCAGAGTGGCAGCCGATGAAAAAAGCAGAGCCTGGAGATGGTTCAGACGACAGACGACGCACAATAACAAGCAAAGGCACACAGAAGCTTGCGTCAACATGCAAAGGGTACAGCGGGTGGCTCAGCAACGATGGCAAGACGAGCTGAAATTCAAACTCTCTGGCCGCTCTGTGGGTAGCAATTCTTGGTGGACTGCCCTCAAGGAACAGCAAGGCTTTGCACCCGATGACCACATACTCCCGCTAATAAAGCTGACGGTTCAGTAGCCACTCGGAGTTGCGAGAAGGCTGAGGTATTAGCGGCCCACTTCTCAGGGAAGATGACAGTCTCTGATCCTGACCGTCTTCCTCCTGCCGTGGCACGTCTGACCAACGCGACGCTCGACACCATCACCTTAATCACAGAAGAGGTGTAGCGGCAGCTGCAACTGGTTGACAGTAAGAAGGCCCTTGAAGTAGACGGGTTGTCCCCCAACATCCTTAAGTACTGCGCCGCTCAGCTGGCAGCCCCTGTCACCGATATCTTCCAGTGTTGTCTCAGCACTGTTAAGTGGCCCTCCATGTGGAAGGTGTCAAGAGTAGCGGCGATTCACAAAAAGGGAAAGAAGACGGAGCCAAGAACCTACAGACCAATCTCCCTCCTGTCTGTCCTCGGTAAGACACTGGAAACCATCATTGCCAGCAGGATCTCCTACTTCTTCACCACACACCGCATCCTCAGCAACAGACAGTTCGGCTTCCGCCCTAACAGGTCTGCCAACGACATCCTTCTCCTTATATCCACCTTATGGCACCAATCCCTGGACAGAGGACGCGACACTTTCGTCGTCGCCTTGGACATCGCCGGAGCTTTTGATAGGGTGTGGCACTCCGGTCTATCACCAAACTCCACAGCATGGGAGTGACGGCGGCCTTCTCTACCTCCTTCACGACTACTGCGGAACAGATCCCTCAGCGTGGTGGTGAACGAACACACTTCTGAAGAACACACTGATAGAGCTGGTGTCCCACAGGGCAGTGTTCTTGGACCCTATTATGGAGGAATGTGTTTTTCAACGACCTCCTGATGCTCACCCTGGAGGCACACGCCTACGCGGATGACTGCACCCTCACATTTCCCTCTGACAGTACTGACAACCGCACTACTGTCGCCCTCGTCAACCAAGTGTTGAAGACCATCACTCATGGGGACGACGGTGGCAGGTTAATCTCGCCCAGGACAAAACACAGTTCATGCTGATCTCCCGGCGACATCACCCCTAGCCACCCCTATCCAACACATTCTTCTGGACGGGAAGGTGTTGCCATTGCAGCCGACGGTCAACATTCTCGGTGTTGAGGTGAACGGCACCCTGTCCTTCACCAGCCACGTCAGGAAGACAGCCTCCAAGCCCGCGAGCAGGTTGAACTGCATCAGGCGCGTCTCCCACCTCCTTGGCGCTCAGGGTGTCACAACCCTTTATGCGACCCAAGTCCGCTACTTCATGGAGTACGCCCCCCTGACTTGGTCATCCTGCCTCTCCTTGTACCTTCGTATCCTAGACAATATAATATCTTTGATCCTATCTAGACACTTTGCAAGTACCAGCTACAAGGTTATTGACTATACAAAGCGCCACCACGTTAGGAAAAACTTGGTGGGCGCGAACCGCTGACCGAATACAGGGACGCTACACGCGTGCCCGCTGCTCTACCAACCGAGGCACCCTGACGGGTGTCTCCTAGACAAAGTACAAACCGTGCCCAGCGGCTAATCTCCCTGAAAGCAGCACCAGACATGCAGCCCGCCCCCTACAGCCCCTACAGTACAGGCGAGACGTGGCCGGCCTGTGCGTCACGTACAAAAACCTCAAGCAGGGCGAACCGCACCTCGCTACACTCCGGTAGCCTTGGGCGACACCTCACCCATACTCCACCAGGCACGCACACAAGAGGGACCAACAACTCATTGTTCCCTTCGCCAGGACAGAGACCTTCTTCCGCTTCTTCCTGCCGCGATACAGCAGGCTATGAAATCGTATAGTACGACAGACTGACATACACCAGGCCGCCACATTCCACATCTTCAAGTGTGCAGTAAATGCCTGGCTGATGCCCTCTGGACATAATTAGTGATATTATAGACTACTAGTAAATGTAATAGTGCAGACTAAATAGTCTGTACTAGCTAGATAGTTGTCGGCACCTCACCTGGAACTTTTGGCTGTAGGAGTAAAATCAACTGTATCGTATCATTGTAAAAAAAAATTATAATAATAAAGCCTCGTCCTTCACAAAACAGGGGATTTCGAAGACGCTTCATCTAAGTCGAATATGAATAATGTGCTCGAACTCTGGTACACGACTTTATCTCACTTTCCTCTCTCCTCCTTCCCCTCCATTCCATCCTCCTTAACACGCGTTGCAGAGTCAGTTAAGTGAGGAATTCGAGGCAAGGGAAGCAAGGGAAGGTAAGGAAGAGGAGGAAGGGAAAGGAGTGTAAGTAGCAAGGTCCGTATCAGGGGAGTAAAGGGTTGTATCTGTAAGGCGCCCGCGGTGACCCTTGGGTATACAGTGTTGTTGTACAGAGAGAGAGAGAGAGAGAGAGAGAGAGGAGACGGAGAGAGAGAGAGAGAGAGAGAGAGAGAGAGAGAGAGAGAGAGAGAGATGAGAGAGAGAGAGAGAGAGGAGTAGAGAGAGAGAGGAGAGAGAGAGAGAGAGAGAGAGAGAGACGAGAGAGAGAGAGAGAGGAGAGAGAAGAGAGAGAGAGAGAGAGAGAAGAGAGAGAGAGAGAGAGAGAGAGAGAGAGAGGAGAGAGAGAGAGAGAGAGAGAGAGAGAGAGAGAGAGAGAGAGAGAGAGAGAGAGAGAGAGAGAGAGAGGAGAGAGAGAGAGAGAGAGAGAGAGAGAGAGAGAGAGAGAGAGAGAGAGAGAGAGAGAGAGAGAGAAGAGAGAGAGAGAGAGAGAGAGAGAGAGAGAGAGAGAGAGAGAGAGAGAGGGAGAGGGAGAGCGAGTGGAGCAGAGAGACGAGGAGAGAGAGAGAGAGAGATCATCACCCACAGATGCTCACACCACTGCCTTACGCTGCTGCCGCCTCCCCACACCATCGCTAAGGGCAAGGAATGGCACACGCTGGCCTCAAGATCCTGTCTGCCAATGTTCAACGGCTTCAAAACGAACGTCGGCGAGCTAACACACACCGTTCCTCAGGAACAAAGCTGACGTCGTGGTGGCCATCGAGACGTTCCTGACTGATGAGTGTGTGACATCATGTGACAGAATCTCGGGCTATTGTCACTGGATGCGACGTGATCGAGGCACCGGACAGGGCGGCGGTGTAGCTGTGTGTCACCGCGAGGGACTGCAGCTTCAGTTACTGCCTGTCCCTGTCCCCGAGGAGATAGAAGCGATGTTCTTCCGCCTTCTCCTCACAGACAAAAGTGCTGTCCTGTTATGCGCCCTTTACCGCCCACAATGGCACGGGCAGCACCCTTTCGCCTTCCTCACTGACCAACTGGACATCATCATGGCCACCCGCGACTGCCATAACAGCGTTATCGTGGGCGACCTGAATCAACACTTGGTGAAAAGGGCCTTCACAGAGTTGACAGTGGTCCATGGGCTCACAAATCACGTCACCTTCCCCACACACGTACGAGGTGGCTCTCTGGACCCTGTGCTCACTGATCTACCTGCAGATTCAGTGCAGTGCAGCCAGCTGAACAGAGTTGGCAGCTCTGATCACAACGCAGTGCTCTCCCACATTGACCTAGACCCCGCCAGCGAGGAAACATGCCAGCGGGTCATTTGGCTGTGGGATAGAGCTGACTGGCTGGCCATCAAGAGCGTCCTGTCTGACACTGACTGGGCCGCCGCGCTCTGCGGTGCCGTAGATCACAATGTGGCCACCTTCACCGCCATTATCCTTGCCTCGCGGGACAAACACGTTCCACATAGAGTGTATGAGGCTTAGCCGCGAGACCATCCGTGGATCGGTTTCAGGTGTTGCCTTGCCGCGGAAGATAAATACAAGGCCTGAGTGCGCCTAAAGCGCCGCCCCACATAGAGGAACAAGGCCCTGCATCGCGCCGCCTGTAAGGCCATGACCAGGACAGCTTCATGGGCTAGGAACAGGTGGGAAAATGACGTCAGGAGGAAACTAGCCTCCAATCAAGTTGACCCCAAGCAATGGTGGTCCTTGGTGAAGGAGAGACAAGGCACCGTCACCCAGGAGAGGATCCCACCCCTCATCACACCAGCAGGAAGCTGAGTGGTAAAAATCCAGGAGAAGGCAGACCTTCTGGCGACGCACTTCGGCAGGAAGATGACGAAACAGGACCCTCAGAGGCAGCCACCTCGTCTCACCCGTATAAGTCACCCGAGCCTGGATAGCCGGTGGTCCGGAGGACACCGTGGCCCGCCTCCTGCGCACCGTCAACCCAAAAGGCGCCTGGACCGATGGTGTGAC
>JACEEZ010000565.1:0-42500 GCA_016584305.1 Chionoecetes opilio
GAGAGAGAAAAAGAAAAGAGAGAGAGAGAGAGGGGAGAAGAGAGAGAAAGAGAGAGAGAGAGACCGTGTTCCTTCCCGCTAAATATCTGGTAAATCTGCTGGTAAGCCGCTACTAGACACAGGGAGCACTCGTAGGTTACCAGGATATTTACAATATCGTAAGTTTTTTGCTGAATAGGGCCCTTGCCATGTGCGCGGAGGTACGAGGAAATTTACCAGAGTTTTACCTCGTAAATGGTTTGCTGAATCCAGCCCCTGGACACCAGTGCGTGCTGTCGAATAGGTGAATAGACATTGAAAGCTGGGGTTGCTACACAACGCCAGTATTTCTATTTTTTCATTGGAAAAAAGTACTATTGCGGACTTTACTATAAGACCTTTTCTGTTGCTGTTTCGTTACATTAATATATGTAGATAGTTTTCTCGCATGTTTTTAATGAAAATGGGACATATTAATCGCCGAATAAGCATTTGTCAAATGATTCACTGCGCGCCCACTATTCCTATTATTATAGTATGAAGGGCCAGATATATACAACTTTTCCTACACAGAGAGAACTTTCTTGATGTATACATAATTATAAATGCAACTGACGAATACCAGCAAAGTATATAAGAAACATTCATGTGTACAGCAGTGTGTTGATGCCTGAGGTACGACACTTTCTATCGACTACCACACGTGGGTTTAATCCCAAGCACCCCCTCCCTCCCTTGTCAGCCTCTCGTGCGATCGTACGTCTGGCAGCGTATCTTCCTGAAACAGTTTTCGAAGATTTCTATATACATAAGCTATGGCACTTGGATCCGTAACTTTCTTACAGTCATACTTCACTTGAACAACAATACTGATGTACCTCATATTTATCACGTTCATATTAATCATGTATAAGACATATACAAGTACTACAGATATTCATTCATATATACGAAGATTGTGATTAACATGGAGATTGAAGTGTATGTGATATGTATGTGAGTAATTCATGATACTATGAAAGTAACTTCATTACTGAGAGGGGCTCTTATGTGGAGTAAACGAAAAAAACTATTTACGAAAAAATGAATAGTCACCCATGTTGCCCGCACGGGAAAACGGAAAAAATGTAAACATATCAGTACATGGGACCTCTGGCCTCTGCGTCTAAAGGCCTATTCTCCAGTCAACCAACACCAACACCCAAAGATGCGTCTGTTGTGGCTCCTGGTGGCGCTGGTGGTGACGGTCCTCGCCGCCGCCACCCCCACCGCTGCGAGGAAGACCTCGTACTCAAGCCCACCAAGACCACGACCTCTTCAAGACCTCGACACGGTCCTCGTCGTGGTTGACGAGGCGTCACGATTTCCGTCCTGGTCCCTATAATCGGTCGTCGTACGGCTAATCAGGATGATATGGAAACTGAAGGTTGGATTATGATGACATATACTAATTTATTTCAGTTAAAAAATTTTGTAGTTTTGTTACTTAAGTACCATCATAACAGTAACGAAACGGAGAACTGCCGCGCATTACTGCATCTATTTTTCACATTTAATGGTTTCCCTTGTCCTCCCACAGCTCCTCCTGCCGCCTCACCTGACGACGACACCTGCCCGCTCCCGGGCCACTTCAACGGACCCCACATCCAACCTTTCTCAAGACATAATGTATTTTGAAAAACCTTCAGGCGCTCCTGTTCCTTCTCGTTCTTACCCTTCTACCTACACAGGCGCTGCTCAGCACACCTATAACTCCCTTGTGCTGTGAACGACGCCTGCATCGGGTGTTTTTTTTAATTCTGTTGTTCCTGCTGTGCTCTTGCTACTTCCGGAGACTGATCCTTGGCATTTTCAATTATTCAAAAAACTTTTCCAAGCAAAAATATTTTTGAAGCAAATATTGTTTATGTATTGTCCCTTTAAAACTATTATTGCTGTGTTGAGTCATTTGCAGTCATAACTTCATTGAGAGGGGAGAGAGAGAGAGAGAGGAGAGAGGGGAGAGGGAGAAGAGAGAGAGAGAGAGAGAGAGAGAGAGGGGAGAGAGAGAAAGATAAAAACCATAAGAAAATATGGAAGCTACTAGAGGCCGTGAGACCTACACGAGTGTTGTTCCGGGACCGGTATTACCAAAACTTAATCATAGCTATGACAGAAATGTATCATTACTCTTGAATATCAAAAATTTTTCATCATACGCCATTTATCATAAGTTTTTGGGAAACTAGCACAATTTTTTATCATAGGCGTCTGCTAAATATAGCGTCATTGTTTTTTTTAAAATGGTTATATAATCAGTAATTTCATCCTTTGACCACGTTTATGGGTTGATACTTCTTCCCTTATGTTTTTAAAAATGTTTAGGGCAGTGACACGAGAGTAATGTAGTAATTCATTCCCGAAAAAAAAAGGCATATAGATGTTACCGTTAAGCAGTATCTGTGTAAACATGGGGCAGAGTTGCCAGATGGCGATGTTTTCGATCTAAAAACTGTTTGTACAAAGTTGGTGAGGAACAATATGCCCTCCCCACGGTCTACCTCGGTATTTTCCTAATCAGCTGTGCATCACTCAGCTCACTTTAACACATCCCTATGTGGGCGAATATTCCTTCACTGAGGCTGTTAGGTGTCTCGGCCCTGTTGACAGCGGAAGTTTATCATAGTCCCCGGGGCCGTTATCAGTCGCGCTAGAACTCGTGACCCCTCAGCCCCCCGGGTTTTTCGTATTTCCTACACTTGTGATCACTCGGCTACCCAAAATCCTTGTGGGGAAACCTTCACTGGGGGTTTATTGTCCCCCTTTACTAAAGTTTTATCATATCCGCCTTTCATTGTGCGCTAAACTCGGGCCTTTAGTCCCGCTTTGATTTGTCCCCCTTTTGATATCGCCCCATTTTTGGCTAAACCCGTCCTTTATAACTTACATATCCTTTTAAAACCCCTTTCATCCTAATACCATCCCCTATCGCTAGCCTCCTTTTAAAGCTCCCTAATGACTGCACTAAATACCTGTTTACTGAGTCCATTCCAACCCCATTTACCCCCCCACACACACAAACAGAGAGAGAGGGGAGAGAAGAAAAGGAGAGAGAGAGAGAGAGAGAGAGAGAGGAGGAGGGAAAAGTGTAGTACTAGTAAATGCCTGATTTTTTTATGTGTATTGATTTTTGAAATAAACTTAAACTTTTTATATAATAGTGTGGTATGCCATGTATTTCCGTAGGATTTTTGTGCTAAAATTGATTTTTTTGCAGTTCTGGCTTCTATAGGTATCAGATTAACAGAAAAAAATGGGTCCCAATTTTCAGACCCCTCACCCCCTTTTTTGGGGGGTTCATTCCTCTTTTGGCAACCCCCAGGATTGGTCTCTGGTAACACTAACAACAAATTTCAACATTTTTCTTTGTTACAGACACTAAACCCTACTGATTCCTACAAAAATTTGCTGATGCTGATGCAGGTCGATACAAAATTTTTCTCTACAGGGGTTCCAGATTTGGTATAACCGAAACCCCCTTTTTTTCCGTTTTTTTTTTCTCACCCTTTTTTTTTACGAAAGCACTCAAGCTACTTTTCCTTTCCACGTTTTATGCTGGGCCCATACTTAAAAAATGAAAAACGGGGGTTTGTCTTTCCCCCCCCTTTAAAAATTCTGGCTTAAGACAGAAAAAATGGATTTCCGGGGGGCGGAGTTCCCACCCCTGCCCCCCAACCACCCCACCCAAAACCGCGTTAGTATTTAGCGTTTACTCCGATTTTGCGATACTGTAAAAATGGGAAAGAAAAAATCAATCAGTTATTCATAAAAATTGTCCATTTTTGGGAAATGTCCTCCCGAATAGCGTTTTGCGAAAATCACTGCCATAGTTTTTACAGAGAGGAAAACAGGGCAGGCCATTTTTTAAAACAGCTAAAACCTTTTTCCCCTTGAACCTACTTTCCCAGCCACTTTGGGACGATTCCCAACTGCAGCTTTTTGGGGCGGGCAGGGCAAGACATGTCAGGGAAAACATACACGCCTTTCTCCCCAATTTCCATCCTTTTTTTTCCCCAATTGCGGGGAAGGGGGGTTGGACAATTTTCGGGGTTGGGGAATTTTTGTCCCCCATTTTTCATGTGGGGTTTGAAACGCATGATAGGGGGAAGCAATGCCAGCCCGATTGTGGAAGCATTTCCCCCCCAAGGGTTTTTTTGGGACCAAAAACAGCTCCCACCTGAGTGATGGTGGGGTTTGCTGGACTTTTGAACTGTAGACATGACCCCAAAAAAGTCCCCAAACCGCTTTAAAACCTCCCGGGGGGAAGCTCGTCATTGCCCAACTCGGCGGAATAGAAAATGAAACCCAAATTTGCTTTTGAAGCGTCAATGGCAGGGGGTCATCACCCTCAGCTTTAGGTATGAAACCCTACCCATGATTTTTTTTAAAATTTCCTAGAACCCTTTGGCCTCCCCATTCCCAAGAAAAAGAAGTTTTTGGAGCCCCCAAGAAGTCCGGGGACATTTGCGAGGGCCAAAAAACCTGCACTTTTCAAAGATGTCTTTTTCTTTTTCTTTTTTCCTTTGCCTGTTTTGAAACTTAAAGGGATAAGTAGTTTGCTACCCTGTCCTGGAGGCGAAAAAGATCAAGAAGGAAGGAGTACGTCAGGGGCCCGGGCGACCAAAAGCAGTTTCTTTCTGGCAGCACCACGGGCTTGAGAGGCAAGTATTTGGGTTTTGGAACAATGTTAGCCTCTTCATGTTTTAATGAGCATACCCCAAAAACCTAGCCCCTTGGGAATATAAATCATCGAAACAGGACAACGGCACAAAAATGAATCTTTTTTTTCCCAAAAATAGTCGGCAGTCCTTGGCCAAAAAAAGCATTTGAGTTGGGCTTTTTTTTTTATGCTAAAAGTAACTCCTTAAGGGACATGGTGAGTTTTAAATTTGGGGATGAACTTTTTGGGAATCAAATGGATGTGGTTGATCGCTTCTCCCCCGGGGGTTTTCTTGTTTTTAAAACGACAGATCCAATTTATCGATCAAAACACAAACGCCCCTCATAAATGGGTTTGTCATAAATTTGTCTCTATGCGTTTTTTTAAATTTGCACCTAAAAGGGTGTGAAATTTTCAGCATATTTGGGCCCGGTCTTTTAAAAACTCTAAATTTAAAAAAACCCCCCAATTGCTCAATGATAAAAAACCTTTAACTGGGGGAACCTTCCTCCCCTATGTTTGGGTCTGGGGGGAACATAAAGGGGATTCAAAAACCGGGGGCCACCCTTAAAAACTGCATGCTTTCAGATTTGGCCTTGTCTTGGGATGTAAAAAAGTTTCTTTTTCAAAACACACCGAGAGGGGGGCACTTTTGACATCTCGTATTGGCCAATTATTTCTCGTTTTTGGGCACTGCCCGGGCCCGGTTTCCCCTGAACAATGAGAAATCTCCCCGGGAAAATTACGATCCTCACCCCAATTTTGTTTATTTTATCTCCAAGGGCGAAACTTTTGATTTATCCCCAATTTTGAGAATCCCTTTAAATTGAGCTTTTTTCATCTTGCCCCCAAAACCCGAGAGATTTGATGTGGTAGTCAAAACGTTCAAAAAACGAACCCCCTCGAATCGTTTTGACCCTTTTCAAAAATAATGCAGAATATAAATGCTTTGCCCCTCGGCACAAGAGCTGATGAAATTTAAACTTTTCAATGGTGGTTTTCACCTAAAAGGGGTTTGTCTGTGAAGGGAAAAACTCATTAAAATTGAAAAAATTTTTTTGGGGCATTCTCTCTTAACCCCCAGTGAAACCCTGTCCAGACAGCTGGAAATTTCCCCGGGCCGTTCGGAGGGACTGGAAATTTTTGGGAACCCTTTTCAAGAAAATCGTCAAGATACGGGAAGGAAAGGGTGTTGGTGACGAGCGATTGAAGAGTTTCATCTCTGCTGGGCCCTTTCCCAAATACCACCGTGTCCCTTTAGTTTCTTGTTTTTCCTGTTCGAGTGCCCGGGATCTTTGGGGGAAAAATTTTCGTGAAGGAACTCTGTTTTGGCAACAAAAAATTCACCAAAAAAAAACATCAATGCTTTTCCAATTTTTTCAGGCTCTTTTATTTTCCCCGCGCATTCATTTGTGCAAGATGGAAAAAGGCATCATCGAGCGAAATTTTAGAAAAACCCCCTGCGAAGAAATACTTTGATCGGGTTTTCTCCAAGGAACCCAAGCTAACTTTTCCCAGCCCCCCTGAGCGGAAAGAGCTGACAAATGAAGAAGGCTTTCCCCTTGTTTCCGGGGTTATGCTAAAAGGAATTCTCCCAAAAACTCTCCAATGTTTTCATCCCCCTTCCAGTGGTTTTAAACATTCCAGCTTTAACCATTCGACATATTCTATTTTCCCCATTCATATGGGGGGTTACGTAAATGAAGCTTGCCCTTTAAAACCCATTGAAAACCGGACACTAACTGGGCCTTTTGAAAGAGTGGAAAAATATGACATAAAACCCGCTTTCATAAATAATTGCTAGACGGTTGGGGATGTGGTTTTTTGATCCCTTTTTTGTAGGCTTTCCCAAATAAAGGATCCCCAAAGGGGCCGGCTGATGTGGATGAAAACCAAATTTCAAGGCACATATATCCAGGCCACTGCCATCTATCTTTTTCCCAGAGCTTTTAAAAGCAGAAAATTTGCAAAAATGGAGAGCTCCTCCCCTTTTAGGTCCAATTGGTTTTCCCCCCAACTGACGCTGAATTTTAAAACACGTGAATATAGGCCCGGGTTTCCAGGGGTTTTTCCAAAGTTTTTCTCTGTGGCCCAAAAGAAAAAGTGACAGAGACCCCCTGGCTAACCGAAAAACGTTTAAAGAGCCCCCCATAGCCCGTGGTGTGGGCTTGAAAAAATGGAGGGGATCACCTCTACATTCGTGCTTTGTTGGGCTTTTCGGGAAGACTGGAAAAACAGCAGAAAATTTGGTTTAGCAGCCCAATTTTAAAAATCAAAATCTTTTTTTTGGACCTTTCCCGGGTTTGGGTTTTTCTTTTTCCCTTGACTGATAGTATAGGGGTCGAATGGAGTGCTCTCATTGGGGAAACCCCCTTCCTGTTTTCCTTTGATGTCACTGTCCTGTGGGTTCCTTCGCTACTCAGTTTCAGTAAAACCCACAATCATATCCGTGCCATCATCGTTCCAAGGTAGTTTGCAAGTGCCCAGGTGGGGTTTTAAGTCTTTGCTCAGAATTTCCTTCCTCTTTCCCATTTCATAGCCCGAAAATCTAAGGAGTGGTTTTGATGACTGGTTTTCAAAATTTTCCCCGGTTCAAAGGCCAGAGGTTTTGTGAGAGAAGTTTTTCTGGTTTTTTTCAAGGGGTGGGTTTTTCTGAACTCCCCATCTTTATTTTTGTGGAAAACGGGACAACCACTGTGCCCAGGGAAAGGGTTCCTTGCCCCGTCGGGGTGCCCTTCCCAGGAGGTCAATTTTATGGGATCGAAAAAACCATGTTTCAGGCCTTTTTTGGGACAAATTTTGGGGAAAAAATCCACCACCCTTTCCTTTCATCCGCTGGAGAACACTTTCTCAACTCGTTTCCCCGTCAGAATGATGTAAAGGTAGTCACTTCCAAAATATACACAGCTGGGGGTTTTCAACAAGTTTCTTGTCACCACTCTAGAATAAAACACAAGGGAAGCCCCCGGGGGGACAGGGGGGCCCCTGGACTGTTTGTCGGAAGGCACTGTCTTTTTTTTGTCTGATTTTTTCACCGGGGCAACATCCGAGTTTTTGGACAAGGAACTGGCATGAAAACGCCCGAAGTTTTGGGCCCCACCTCCGGGTTTCTTGTTTTCCCCGGACATTTTGGAAAACATGGCTCCCAAAGAGGGGGTGATTTATAAAAGAAGTGGAGTAAAGAGGTTTTTAAAAATTTATTTGAAGCCCCCTAAAAACGCCAAACTCCCGTTTTTGCAGCATCTCTTCTCGCAAAAGGGGTTGGAAAAATTCTTCAGGTGCCCAAAACTTTTCTCACCCACATTCATCATTGAGGACCTGTAATCCATGGCCATCGTGCCTGCAGGGGAGAGACAAGACGGTCAGGTAAATTCCCTTTCTTAGTGAGGGGACAAACTTCATTTCTGGAAGGGCTCGCTGATGAGTTTTTTTAGGTTTTTTCCCGATAAGTTCTCACTTTTCCTTTTTACATCCACAGGTACTTTTAAAATTGACAAGTAGGAAATCATTTCCCTTCAGCCTTTGCTAAGTGAAAAACTTTCCCGTATCAAGGTTTTTTGAATGGGCGAGGACCAATTGTGCATCACAAAATTTGACGAAGGGGTTTGGCAAAATTTACTGTGATCTGTCCTCGTTGAAAATTCGCGTGCAGAGGGGAAAACATGTCCGATGATAGTGCTTTTCAAGAGCTGAAGGGCGTCGCCGGGTTCTTAAAAGGCCCGCTACTGAAAAACTAACAAAGGTCATTGGGGGGTTTTCTGCTTGATCTGTAGGAGGGGTTTTACCCATTGGTCATTTAAAAACCCGGTGCAGTGGCTCTGAGTCATTTTTTGGACAGAAGCACAGTTGGGAAAAAAGACAAAACTTGTTCCTTTGGGAAAATCTTTTAACCCTTTGGGGCCCAAAAGATTCCACCCCACTTTAAGGTTTGCCCCCGGGCCTGTGGGGCGCAGACAGGTGAAACGGGTTCGGGATCTCTTCCAAGAAAGTTCCAAACTTGTTCTTGTTGACGAAGGTTTCCCCACAACCCCTATGTACCGGGAAAGTACTTAGTTTCCTCCTTCAAATTTAAACCCGACAAGTAATTTGGGAAATCTATGAAAAGTCACTTTTGTATCCCCCAAAAAGACCTCTCTCTTGCGGGGTTTTTAAATTTCATCTGCCGACCGGATTGGGTTTACCAATCGCTTCTTTGATGTGGCAAACCCTTTTTTACGAACACGCAAACTCCGTTCCCCCTCCCACATATTGGGGATACTACCCCACTCAGTTTTACAGGGGATATCTGACTAGCTCAAAAATGGCTTTTTCAACATGCCTGAAAAAAAAAAAATGGAGTTAGACCCTATACTCTGAACCGGAAAATGCTAAATCTGAACCGGGGTCTATAAAAGGGCACTTCCGGTTGCTTTTTGAGTGGGTATAAAACGACTCGGGATAACCTTTAAAAAACCCACCAAAAAGGTACTCAAAAATTTTGAAAATCGGGCAATTATTTGGGGGGGAGTTTTAGTCCAAAGGTCAGGGGGCCGGGGGGCCCCAAAAGGGAAGTGAACCCCCCAAAAGGGGGGGAAAAGGGGGCTGAAAAAATTGGGGCCCCATTTTTTTTCTGTTAATTGATACCTATAGAAGCCAGAACTCAAAAAAATTCCCTTTTTGAACAAAAAAATCCTACGGGCCCTTTTCCTAACATTACATTACCGCACTTTAAAATGATCCATTTATTTTCATTTGGGAAAAATTTTGGTTTTTGCGGAAATTTTAAAATAAAAAAAAGGGTTAGTTCGGACTGTTTCGGACTTAAAATTTTTCAGGGGAAATTTTTTTTTTTTGCGACGTTAGGGGGGGGGGATTTTGCAAAATTTGCGGACCCCGGGGAAAACCCGGAAAATTTGTGATTAGCGGGTTAACGGAAAGCCCAAAAAAGTGAGCGGATTAAAAACCCCAAATTTGGGACCCAAAAGGGAAAAATTAAATGGGTTTTCCCAAAAATTTTATATTTTTTAAACCCTAGTAATTTTTTGCCCAGCTACAGTGATTCACTCTATCAAATGCCTTTGAAAAAATCTCTAAAAACAGCAAACCAAACTTGCCCTTTCCCTTTCAGTATATTTATTTGCAAGGGCTTTAAATAGCATTACTGCATCTGGTTTCTTTATGTTTGTTATTCAAAGCCCAAAATTTCCCTTGGGGGAAAAAATTCTTTTTTTTTTTGAAGTTTTTTAATATATTTCAAATTTCCCATTCTTGTTAGGCAGCATGACTGCATCACAGGGCTATAATTTTACAAAAGAAAAAATAATTAAATCTTTTTGGTCTTTTAAAAATGGTATTATTCTTTTGCAGGTCAAAAGGAAAAAATCAGTGATCAAAAACAAACATTAAGAAAAATGGACAATGGCAAAAAAATTTCAACTTTTTCTTTTCAAGTAAAGCAGTAGTAATTTTTTTGTAGTAGTAAACCCAAATTATTATTATTATTTTTATTATTATTATTAATTTTTATTATTATTAGTAGTAGAGGGAAATTTTTATAGTATTTTTTAGTTAATAGTAGTTTGCCTACTAGTAGTAGTAGTTTTACTTGTATTTATTTGTTTGTTTTTATTAAATTAGTTTAGTAGTTTTAGTGGTAGCAGTATAAATAGTACTAGGTTTGCTTTTATGACATAAAAAAAAGTGGAAAAACTTCCTTGGTTTTTGGGTTAAATTTTTAAGCAACCCCCTGTAAAATTCCTACAGCTTTTAAGATAAGAAAAGTGTAAATTGTAAAATGGTGCTGTTTTTTAGAGCGTCCTGTGGGCGGGGGGAATTGGACTTCGGTCCGTGTCCCCCTGCCTTGGGGGCTACGGTATAAAAAAATCCCCCTAAAAAATTCAGTAAAGAAAGAAGATCACGATATGCTTAAAACCAAACAAATTACCCTCAGAATACATCCGCAGGTGAAGAAGAAGGGGAGACACGTGACTGGGGGTTTTCGTGGCATTTCAAAGGTTTTTCCAAAATCCCCCAGGCTTGGGCTTTCCGCTTCAAATCAAATTACGCCACACGCGGTGCCTAAAAATAACCCCTGTTTTTCCCGATGTACGGCAACCCCACCACGTTTGGGATTCCCCCCCCCCCCCCGACAACATATTTGGGGTTCCCGTTAACCGGTCAGCCTGGCGGCTCTGGTGCCCCGCCGGGGCCTTTTCATCAAAAAACAGGGCCCGGATTTTTGGAGTCCAGGGGGCCCGCCTGGATTACCCCGGGGGTTTCCGAGCCTTTCATTGGGGGTGGGAAACCCTTTATTTTTTCCCCCCCTAACCCTTTCCCGGGGGCCCCTTGGCTCCACACGAAACCCCCCCAACGTCCCCAAAATTTGATATCCAGAAAATAAGTAACGGGCCCTCCCAGTTCTTCCTTCCATGGGGTAAGTGGGAAAAATTTTTTACAGTCTGCGGGTAAAATTGGGCCCTTTATCACTTTTTCCGCATGCAATTTAAAACTAAAACTCGGGCCCGGGTATTTTTTTTAACAGGGGGGGTGGGCATCAAATAAATAGGAAAAATTGTGGGCCCTTTTATTTTTCCTTTTTTGTTATTGGGTGATAGGAGGCCAAAATAGCTTTAAAACAACCAGCAATAACTACACTTGCACATACTTCGATTTTTTGATAAGAATTTGTTGGCAAAAAAAAACGTCGTCCACTCCCCCAATTCAAGGGACCGCACAAAACCCTCCACGGTCTTTTTGGTCACTCAAGGGGGGGGGGGGGGGGGGGGGGGTTGGGGGGGGGGGGGGGGGGGGGGGGGGGTGGGGGGGGGGGGGGGGGGGGGGGGGCCCTCGGGGGTGGCCGGGCCCGGGAACCCCTCCCAAAAGGGCCCATTTTTTGGGATACATTTAATTTTTGATTTTGACCGGGTCCAAACAAGGGAATTTCCTTTTTGGTTTTGGGGTGGGGGGCTATTCCCAAAAAAAGGTCCAAAAAATTATTAAAGGCCATCCCGTTTAAATTCCTTCCTTGATTTGAAAAGGGCCCCCAAATTGGGGCGGAAATTTCCCCCTTTTTAAAAAAAAATGAGTTTTTAAAAGGAAAAAGGATGCTTAAAACAACAACCTTTTAAAAAAAAAGAAGAAAACCCAAAAATCCCCCTTAAGGAATTAATTTTCCCCAAAATAGTGATAAACAATTTGTTGTAATTAAAAAAGCCCAAAACAAAATCCGGGAAAATGTTCCCTTTTTTTATTTTTGGGACCGCTTGTGTTTAACCCGGAAAACCCAGGCGGGGAATTTGGGAAGCGCAGCGGGGTGGGGGTATTTAACAATTACAACAAAACAAGGTTAGTTAAGGAAAAAATAGCAATGGGAATGTTTTCTAAAAATATATAAAGGAAGTTTTAAGTTTTATTTAGAAGGAAAAACCCAACCAACAAAAAAGAAAAATTCCCCAAATATTTTTAAATTTTTTTTGTAAAATCCTAACTTTGGTTTCACCAGGGGCCCAATTCCTTTAACTTAAGGTTTAACCCTACCGGTAGGGGGTAAAAAATTTTGAAAGGGCCCGGGGGGAGGGGTTTTTCCCAATTTTTTCAAAGGGCCCTTAACGGGGCCCGCCCATTTTCAAACAACACGGACGAAACCTTTAGCAAGGGGAGGGTTTTTATAAGGTTTATAACATTACCCAAAAGTTTTTAATTGGGTTTTAAAAAATTTTTTTTGGGGGATGAAAATTTAAACATTTTTTTTTCCGATTTGGTGTGGTTCTAAAAAAGAAAGGGGAAAAAACAACGGAAAATTTTTTAAACCTTTTTTTTTTTTAATATTGTCCTTTGTTTGCTTAAAATTTAAAGGGAATAATCCAATTCCCCAAAGGGGGGGAATTTTCTTTCCATTTACGGAAAATTTTTTGCAATAAAATTTGGAAGGGATTTTTTTTATTCCTTAAAAATTTTTTCCAACTATTCCTGTATTCCCGGGGGCCTTTCCCATTTTCAATTACTAAAAACTTTTTACTTGTCCCTTAACCAGGGAATTTTATATGGGGTTTTAATTAATCCCAGCATTACCAAATTATTCCTCCCCTAATTTTTCCTTCCAAACTTTTATTCCCAAAAAATTAAACTAGGAATTTTTTGGGGGGGATCCGGCTTTCCTTTCCAAACTGGGGGAATTTCACCCCACTGAAAACCCCCACATCCCCAGTAACCATTCCCTTGGGAAAAGAATTAATTAATCCCTGTTATTTTTCCCACAGGTTCAAATCCAGAATTATTCCAATCCTAAATTTTTTCCCGGGAAACCAGTTAAATTCCCTTTACAAGTAGGGGGGGTTTTCACAGGGAAAATTAATTAATTTTTCCATTTGTTCCATTTCCATTCCAGTAAATTTTTTTCCTTTAAATTTCCTTTCCCACTAGTAAATTCCTTCCATTTTAATTTAAATTTAACCTTTCCAAACTTTTTTTATCCCCGTAACTTTCCCTTCCATCCTAGTTTAAATTTTATTCCAAACACTAGTAACTTTCCCCTTTCCCTTTACTAGTAAACCTTTACTTATAAATTTTTATTCCACACTAAAAAACTTTTATTCCATCCGCCCCTTTCCATCACTAGTTTTTTACTTAACTTTCCCCTTTCCCTCACTAGTAACTTTCATTCCATCTTAGAACTTCCCTTCCATCACTAGTAACTTTATTCCCACTTAGTAAATTCCATTCCAAAACCTAGTAACTTTTATTCCATCCTAGTAACTTTTATTTCCCCCAAAATTTCCCCTTTCCTCACTTTGTAAACCCCTTAACCATCATTCCATTCCTCCTAGTAACTTTCATTCCAAAAAACTTTGTTAAAATTTTTAATTTTCCCTCACTAGTAACCTTTCCTATAATTTCCATTCCCACTAGTAACTTTTTTTTTCCCAACACTAGTAAAATTTCCCTTCCCCCCCCTAGTAAAATATCATTCCATCTTAGTTAACTTTCATTTTCCCTCACTAGTTTTAAATTTTATTCCATCACTAGTAACTTTCCCCTTCCATCCTAGTAACTTTCATTCCCATCACGGGAACTTTTCCCTTCCATCACTAGTAACTTCCATTCCATCTTCCATTCTAGATTAACTCAGCGTAATGCTATGGTTATTTGCAAGGTCTAGATAAGTTTCTATCTAGACCTTGGTTATTTGCATGAAATACGTTGGTATATATTGACTATTGACGGTTTGCAAATAAAAAATCATGGTATTGTTCAAATAGTGCAAGAGAGGGTTATCTACTTTTTAATGTAAGACAGTTAGTCGACGTTATTGGCTCTATAAACGTAAAAATGGGCTCTATAAATGTACGCATAAGTTATGAACAAATGACGAACGAACGGACAAAATGCAGCAACATATCTTATGCAAACATTCACATGTTTGCTCGCTGCCGTATATATATATATATATATACTAGCCGCAAAGCCGCCCTCCGGGCGGACTTTTTGGCTAGCTCCTGCGGAGGGCTATTGGTGGGCCTTCGGCCCACCAAACACAGACTCTCCAGATAGCCCCTTCTAACTTTCCTGAAATCATGGATGTAGAAATGTATGTATTAACGCCTTACCCATCACCCCCCACCCATTCACTCACCCATTACCCATCACCCCCCACCCATTCACTCACCCATTACCCATCACCACACACCCATTCACTCACCCATTACCCATCACCCCCCACCTATTCCCTCACCCATCACCCATCACCCCCAACCCATCACCCCCGCCCATTCACTCACCCATCACCCCACACCCATTACCCATCACCCCACACATTCACTCACCCATTACCCATCACCCTACATCAAGTTTTCCTCAATTCCAATGATCTGAAACTCGAGAAATGCCAGTGGTCGCTGGCAGTTTTAACTCAAAGGTTGGTCTAGTGTGTTTTGGCTCCGCGACTAATATTTTTCATAAATTAATTTCGCGATAAACATTGATGCACCGCATCTGAATACCAAAAAATATAGTTCTTCTGTTGTTCTACTAATTATATGGATGACATGCATTACGATGGAACGTTCTATAATAGCAATTTAAGGCAAATTACTCGCCTCGAGTAGCAAAGCTTAATATATTTTTTACATGTATATTGTGGCATGTAAAATTTGGGCGATGTTCACACTGTTTTCTAAGACAGTACTGCTGCGTCTGGCAAACGCGTGTCAAAATACAATAAGCAATGCCTTGGAAAAACGAAGAATAAAGAATGCCGAAATCGGCTTGTTGCTGCGACAATGTAGGTTATAATTGTGGAGGCGACACGCCGCGGCGGGGAGTGGTGGGCGGGGAGATTGTGGCGGGAAGATTGAACCAAAACATTGCCACTTCACGCGTCGACTCATTGCACTTCCAGGCTTTCTATCTGATTGATACACAATAATAACAGGAAAATATGACTGCCTAGGTATAGATAGCTTCTAAACATTCGTTATTGACTATATAATATCATAGAGTAGCATTTACCTCGCCTCCTCAACTATAACCTCCTTGGTTATTTGGTTATATACAATGTTTTACAGAATCAGGCTTCTATACAATATACATATAGAAGAAAATCGTTCTTAATATTATACTTTTGTGTTTTAAGTGCAGTGGAATAAGCCCATATTTTGTTTTCCAGTAGACCAACTTATTATAAAAAAAGTGAGTTAAAACTGCCAGCGACCCCTGGCATTTCGAGTTCCAGTTCTCTCGAATTCTCGCAACCCACATTTTTTTTTCACAATTCTCGCTAATAGGCTACTAAAAATAAAATTAAAATAAAAGTGATCGCATCATCTCATAAGTGGGCTTATAATGTGCCCCTGGTCGAGCTGGTTCCAAAACTGTGCCATATGACGGGATTGTGCCACGGGGGGCGGAACTTAGCGTGGACACACACACACACACACACACACACACACACACACCACACACACACACACACACAGACACACACACACACAGACACACTTTGCTATAATTATATATATGAACTTTATATATATAATATATATATATATATATATATATATATATATATATATAAAATTTATATGATCGCATCCAGTATGCCCTCGGCCATGGAGTTGTGTAGATCTCTCAGTCTATACGCAAGAGCTCCGAAAAGTTATTCAATCGATATCTGTGTGGTTGGAACAGATACTGCGACCGACGCCAGATTTCGCAGGTTTTCGCTGTCGTGTGCTACCGTAGATAACAGTGAAGTCGCCACCTGCAGTGATGTCGCCAGGCGCCAAATATTACGAATTATAGCATCACTACTGATTTTTATGTGCCACTGAAGATGATACACAGTAGTTTATAATCATGACTGCATAATCTACCCTGTTTCAGCGTTGTTTTATGCTTTGTATCTGCAAACATAACTGTTGCGCATTTTGCTTCTCACGTTTTTCTTCGCGCGATGACAGACCGTAGCTGATAACCTTTCGGGCGGCAGGACACAAAACTTGCCAGATCTTTCAAACTTGAATAGAATTTGTTCTCACGTTGGCAGAGGAGTTTTTATCCAAGCATCTTCCGCAGCTAATATATATAGAGAGTTGTTTTACTTTACCTCTAATTTCCCTGAATTCCCCAGAGTGGCGACTCAACTGTTGGGTTAAAATACTAGTTGGCGACTTTACTGTAGTAGGTATAGCAAGGTCGCCACTCGGTTTTATTTTTGTCATTTGTTCATTCATAGCCCTAATATGACACAGATGAAGACACAAAATGACACAGACTTTCGAAATAGACCCTCCTAACTTTCCTGAAATCATGGATGTACAAATGTAAGTATTAACGCCACCACACGTCTGTAAATAACAAAGAAACGTAGAACTGGCGACTTCACTGTTATCTACGGTACTACTTAACGCCTTTTTCATACGAATGGAAGGATGGGAAAGATGGAAAAAATAATTCCATTCCATTCTAAAAATCCTCCATTCCTCTCCATCCTCGACAGCTTCCATCCATTCCATTCCACTTGCATTCCATACCATGCCCTGTATGGTGTGTGATGTCCCAGCTCTACCCAAAGACCGATCACAATGACCTCAAATCTCTGGAGGGTAACAGGTGATGTTCGCATGTCCAGCGCCTGGTCAAGGCCATGAGTGAAATACACACACACACAGTCACACACACACACAGTCACACACACACGGAGTGATGCGGACTGCCGGACGTACGATACCCCAACACAGAACACATGTATCCAGCAACACGTGCGCGCTTAAAAAAATATAAAAACTCAATAAACCAGCAAGCCACAGCTTCAGAATAGGCCATTGTTGGGATGAACTATACACATCAGCACTAAACAAGGATGAGTGGTACGAGACGCTGGTCCGTTGTGGCCAGCATCTACTGGAGAGACCAAGGAATATAGAGGACAAGGAAGGTGGAGTCCTATGTAGGCAGAAAATCCTTGCCCTATGCACTTGCTGGCGCTTAGATGGCGCCACCGTCGCCTCTTCTAGTACAGGAGCATTAGCTAAAAGGTGGAAATAAATAGTAGAAAGCTGATTTTTTCAGGAGAGCTCCAAAATATTGTATTTTCGCCCTTATGCAAAGTTCTGCAAATTTTTAAAACCCTCGGGGCCCATTTTCAAAATTTAAAAAAGGGCCGCCATCAAAATTTAAACGATAAAAAAAAGAAACTATGATCATCCACCCGGATTTCGAATTAATAAGTTTTTTGGGTACATCTATTTTTTTAAAAGGGGCCCGGGAATAAAAGGAGCCAAAAAAAAATTTTTTTTGATTTTGACATAATTAGAAATTAAATTCAAAAAGGGTTTAAAAAAAAAAAAAAAAAAAATTTTTAAATTTAATAATACCAAAACTATTTTATGTACGTTACTTTAAAACCCAAAACCTTTTTTTAAAATTGTACAAAAAAACCAATTTAGAAACCCAAAAAACCCCAACCAATGTTAAAAGGAATGCTAATCAGTGGTTTTCCCCTTCCCCCTTGCACATCAAGAACATGCGTTTTTACAATGGTCCCCAATTTCCCCCCCAAATTGCACTTTAGGGTTCACACCACCCGGGGCCTTGAAAAACAACAAAATTTGATTTTCCAAACACCCAAACCTTGCGTCGCAGTTTCCATTTTCAGTACCTTCTCGGGGCAGCAGGCCTATCGGTATGTTTGGAACAAGACCCCCTCTCTGAAACTCCCACCCCCAAACTCTTTTTGGTGGTAGTTTATTTCCCTCCTTTTGCTGAACACCGGGGTATTTTCTATACTATGGAATTTGGGCAGCTTTTTTGAATTTGGGAAAGGGAGGTTTCCCAAAATTTGGGAAACCAGAGGAGGATAAGGACGCCTCCCTTTTTAGACGGAAGTCCCAAAAACTTTTAAAGCGTGCTTGTCCATTGAATTTGACCGGACAGCTCCATACAGCTTTAGTAGAAACAACTCTCCTATGCGTGCTTTTCCACCCTGCCCGCGTCAACTGAGGGGAAAACACTAAAACAGCCCCAATTGTCACCCACTATCGAACAGCTGGGGGCCCTTTTTTTCCCTTGATTGTAGGGAAGAACGGTAAAAACTCCAGTGATTGCTGAAAAACATCGGGTTTTTGTTTGATGCTAAAAAAGCTTCCGGATTTCACGTATACAGTACAAATGAAAAGGGGTTTCCCCGTCCACAGAGCATATAAAATTCATGTTTGGGGTTTGTTCTTCATCACCAGCAAGTCAGTATCATTTCCCACGAAAAAACGACAGGCGAATTTTGATTTGGGGGGGCACCATCTAGGCATTTTATGTAATCAGGGCCCTTGATGAAATCACCAGTCAGCAACTGAAACACCCCTGTTTGCCCAATTATACCCCAAAAGCCCATTTTTTCCCCTTTAAATTTTTTGGAAATTAATCGGTCCTTATTCCTGCCTTTCCCCCAAAAGAATCCCTTTTTTTTGATGTTGTGGGTTTTTCTTTTCCCAAACTCAAAGAAAATGTCAGGAGAAGTGTTCGGGTTTTGGTTTTTTTCGCGGGCTGTTCCGCAGTTTTATTTGAGAAGCCCTCCCAAATATCCGTCAAAACCACTACATATTACCTGGCCCATAGTGAAAAAGGGAACAGGGATACATACGGGTTTCCACAGACCTTTTTTTGAAATGTGGGATCACAGGCCATGGCAAGCTTTAAAAAGATTTCCCCCATAAAGGACAAACCCGTGCTTTATCTGGAAATTTTTAGTTTGACATTCTTTTTCAAACTTAAAAAACCCTAGAAAAGGACCCTTTTAGTGTTTTTCCCCTCATGTCCCTTTATCGGAATAGGGAGTGGGTTTTTTGGGCCCAAAACTCTTTGAAGCAATATTTCCATTCAAAAACTCTCCCCGGCCCAAACATGTACCCTCTTTAAAAATACTGTTCTTTTCACCTCCACCTAAACACCTCGAACAGTGACCTGTTTTTTGTCACCACTGATGCTGGTCACACGGTCTTTTCGTTTTAATTTTTAACGTCAGGCATAGGTTTCGCCATCTTTAAACAAAAGGGGGCCCAGCCTTAAAACCCCAAAATATCAAATGCTTATCTGCATTTACACATTTTCCCAGAAAAACACCGTTTGCTCCCACAGACCAGACATATTGGTCTCCATATAAAAAATGGGGGTGTATTTTAGCCATTTGGGGAAAGGGTTTTCCATGTTTTTTACCCTTCCTGGCTGTACTGCTAGCACGCAGATCTACGGCGGGCAGATGTGTGACTGTGGATGCAGTAAAACATTCCGGGGCATCGGCATTTTGGGGGATGCATTTTGGGCAAGCATGCCCCAATTTATTGAGTTTTGCTGTTGTAATTCCTCGACCACGAGTAACCCCCCGGAAAAGTTTTTCAGAAAAGGGTCAATTCTTTTTTCAATAGTTTGGCGCTGAATTTTTCCACCCAGAATTTGTCTGTTCTTCGGTTTGGTGAAATCCCCAATGCTCGGTGAAGTCCCCAGTATGGTCTGGGGGACATGATATCACTTAACCTTTTTCATCTGGTCAAGGTAGAGGCGGGGGGGGACTTTCCCATATGAAAGGTGGCCAGCAGCATGGAACATGGGGATCTTTTTCACTGACGGTAGGAAATTTTGAAAATCCCAATCTCCTGTGCGTTCTGCTCGGATGAAACATCTAAAAGGGACACTTGTTTCAAAATTAAAACCCCAAAGTTTTCCCCCAGTTCGACTTTGGGCGGCAGACGTCTTTATCGATCACCCCCTAAATCTGTTTTAGTTTTGGAACCATATCTTTTTCCCCACAGAAGCAGTGGCGCATTCCCCACTCGCAGATCTGTGTGTACAGCCGGGATATGAGGGGAATTAACTTACGAGACATCCAGGTGTCCCCAGAAATTTGGGCATGATGGCTACCGACGACAGAAGAGAGCCCCGAAGTGCGCGAGCTTTGGCATGCCCGGTCATCATATGGTTTACAGTATTTGGAGCAAAAACCAGTTTTCCATAGATTTTCCCAAAAACCACTACCACCCATCACTATCCAACTGATCCCATGTTGACATGATAGGTAAAAAACCCCCAAAGGGCAATGACAATTTTTGTTTGCTGTGCAGGGGATGATTTAAAAATTTTCAGTTGCTTTTATATAGGGGGGTTTGGGAACGAACGTAACGGAAAAAAACACCAAGCCCTGCTCTTCAGCTAGTTTTTTGTGCAAAACACAAAAAACAGAGTAAAATGGGTCAGGGTGAGAGGGGCCCGGGTTTTTGAATGGGCAGGGGTCTGAATTTTTCTTCTCTCATGAAATTTTCCCCCTCACAAGGGACATTGCAAAAAAACCCCCTCCCTGATTTGGGCAGTCTGACACTAGGTACTAAAGAAACTTGCTATCCAGGCCCCATCCAAGCATTGGACAATTTAAAAGGGGGGGGGGATCCTTTTTGGGGGTTCAAGGGGCCCCACAATGATCGACTTGAAACCAAGTGTGCTAGGGTTTTTTGTTTCACTTTGATTTTTGGGGCTTTGCCCAAATTTACCTGGGTTTTTGAAAAAACAGTCTCTCTTAGTTTGAACGGGGAATGACAGGGCTGGATTTTCCCGCTAAACCTAGGGGGGGGTAAAAACATTCCAATTTCCCCCCTAACATGCCAGGGACCAAACCCGTGAGGGGGTTTCCCAAAAATTTATTTTCAATTATCAAAAATAAAAATTTAACCCAAAAAACCCCACGGTATACAATTGTTCATCGTAGCATGCATCATATAAAACTTGAAACCCCCCCTATAATCATCAGCAAAGGGCCAAAACTACCAATATATTACTAGTTCTCGAGACTCATACTTGCGATTGATATAAAAAGATATTTCCCAGCAATATTTGGGGACACAAAAATCAGGTCGACCCCGCAGACATTATGGGGTTTTGCCCAAATGCTTTTAACGGCGGGGGTTCACCCCGCCGAAAACTCTTTTAGATTTTTTATTTGTTTTTACCATCAGTTTTGTCCCTTTTTAAAGAGTCAGGCACCATTTTATCACGTCTTGCAATTGTGCATTGTCGGGTTTTTCAAATTAACCCAAAGTAAAAGACTTTTTTCACTCTTATATGATTGCGCTGCCCCTATCTATGATTTAATCTTGTGTCATGTTACTGGAATTTATAAAACTTCTAAGGATGTGGTTTCTTTCCCTCTAAAAAAATATAGGGTTGTTTTCCAAAAATCACAAGGGCCGAACAATTTTCCCCCCCCGAAAACTTTCCCCCAAATTTTTGTCCCCCCCTTTTGGGGTTGAAACCTTCTTCTCCATCTAAATAGTCGTTTCCCTCAAAAATCATAAGTTTTGCAAGTTAATTGACATTCATCATTGTCGCGTAAAATTGGCACAATTCCTTTGGGAAAGCCGCCCTGTTTTTGTGGGTTGACAGGTCGGCCCCCTTGGGTTCCATCACGGGTATTACCCCTTGGAAATTGTTTTGCCCGCATAGAAGAGAAAACCCGGGCAGTCATGGTGGTACTTGACCCAGCAGCAAAAAAAATCTTTAAATTTATTTTGGGTACGCGAAGTCTAACAGCATCTCCCCCCCTATCATGGCGATCGCCAAACTTTCCCCAAAATTTCGCTTTTAAAGGGGGGCTTTTTTCAAGATCATGTGCCCCTACCCCCCCGGTTGCGGGGGATCTTTGTTTCCACATTTAAATCTATAAAAGCTTTGCACAAAAAGGGGACAACTTTTTTTTATATTGGGAAAAATCCCAGTTCTTGAACCCTAATTTTTTAAAAGGATGTGCCCCAACAGAGGTCCAATTTGGGTTTTTCCTTCCCCCTTTTTTTTTTGTAAGAAAAAATACTGCATGGTCGAAAAGTATTTTGCGGGCGACAATTTTTCCATGAGGGATTTGGGAATTGTGACCTCCCTTTCCCTCAAATACAGACTGCCAAAAAATCTTCTCTTTCAAAGCTGGGTCGTAGGAGTCCCTCCAAAGGGGCCCTTTTTTGGACCTCTGCACGATCTGATTTATCTGTTCCCCCCCTGTGGGAATACTGCAAAAATCGGCCCCCATGACAGCCCCTGAAAAACGAGGGAAAAAAAAAAATTATTATAATAATTTTTTATTTTTATAAAATTTTTTAATTATAATTTTTTGCTTAATTTCACTCCTTAAAATTAAAATAAACTATTAAAATTTCACTTTTTGCTAATTATTTTTTAAATCAAAAAAGAACATGGCATGGGTTCCCCCTGTAAAAAAATTCCAGTTATGGGGCCCATTTTGGGATTTTAACCATTTATTGCAAATTGTTTTTAAACCCGGGCCAAATTTTTTAATTCTGAAAATGCCCCAGGGTTTAATTTGCAGAACTTTGCAAAGTGGAAAATGCTTATTGGTTTTTTTTGGAGCTCCCCTGAAAAAAAACAAACTTTTTTACTAATTTTTTTTTTAGGTTTTTGTTAGATTTTTTCTAAGTTCCTGTACATAATAGTCCAAAACAAAAACCCTTTTCATCGGCATTTGGGTTTTTTTTCACTGCGAGTTTATACTTGACCATTACAGGTCGAAGCTGCAGATAATAGAAAAGTGTGTGCACCAACCAACCATGCACCATAACACTGTAACTTAGTGAGGTACAGAACAGAAGATCATTTCTGACAATTCATTCCTGGAAAATATGAAAGGATCAGCAAACGCTCAATGTAAATAAATAAAACACAATGTTACTGGTTTCCAGTGCAAGAAAGTTTTATATTTGTGGCTTCACCCAGATATCTCTATCTCACCCAGATATTCTAAAGCTGAACTCTTTGCTCAAACCTTTGATAAAATTTCCACTCTGGTTGATTAGGGCCTTGTTCCTCCTTCTCCTCCACCTTCTTACGGCTTAATGCTTACGGAATGACGGAGTCCCTCCTATTCTTCTAAAAAACTGTGCTTTTTGTATTGTACCTTTTCCCCGGTCCCTTTTCCCCTTTTTTCTAATTTCTTTCACCTTTCCTTCTTGTGGAAGTTTTTCTCACCCCTGCAACCTGGTTTCCAAGAAGGGTGACCCTTTTAATCCCCCAAAAAATTTCCGTTAATAGCTTTGAATTCCCGCCCAAACTAATGCTTTTTGGGTCTATCTTTTAATACGAAAATTCTAAAAAAATTTTTCTGCCCCAATCTTTTATCTGGGTCGTCAGTACCCGGTTTCCCTAAAGGGCGAAACTACTGGCGATTTTCTAGCTTTTCTAACTGAATCTTGGTCATCCTCCTTTAGGGGTTTCGGTGAAACATTTGCTGTTGCCCTTGACATATCAAAAGGGTTTGATAGAGTCTGGCACAAATCTTTAATTTATAAACTACCCTCATTCGGTTTCTATCCTCTCTACACCTTCATCTTAAATATCCTTTCTAACCGTTATATTGCAGCTACTGTAGACTGTCATTGTTCTTCTCCTAAGTCTATCAATAGTGGTGTTCCTCAGGGTTCTGTCCTATCACCCACTCTCTTTGTATTATTGATTGATGATCTTCTAAGTCTAACTCCCCATCCTATCCTCCTACCCCTGTGATTTTTACCCTGATTTTTCAACGTCTTATTAGACGTCCAATCCCACTCAACAGGACTAATAATTCATGGAAAGATGCCACAGAGCGCCTAACTTCTGATCTTTTTATAATTTATGATTGGGGCAAAGCAAACCTTGTTTTGTTCAATGCCTTAAGAACCCAATTTCTTCACCTATTGTCAGTCAGTTATCACTTCTAACATATATACTAACTTGCATAACTATTACTATTGACTTACAACTATTATCAAACAAGTGTAGCACGTATTATAACTTCCATACAGGATATTTTCATGTACTTAACATCAAATGAACCGTGTATTTTTAGGATCTTATAATATACTTATTAATATATTATATATATGTAATATATAACTATATAATATATGATATTATATGATATATATAATATATATATATTTATATATATAAATATATATTATATATAATATATATATATTATATATATATATATATATATATATATATATATATATGTAATATATATATATATATATATATTATATATATATATATATATAAATATAATATATCTATATCTTTCCTGCCATCGTGAGAACCAGTGACAGCTTGCACTATGATAGCTCGAGGAAGTAGGTCACAGGCCAAATGTATAGTTCTCAGCATTATGTTAGGTTCATCGAATTTCGTAACGGAGGAGAGAAGCGGACAAGAGACGGGAGGAGCAGAGAGAAGGCCTCGGGACACACTACCTACAACACGTCTCGCTACACGAGCTCCGTGTCACTCCCTGGTTGTGTTCAAGACATTCATTGTACTGGTTGTAATATCTCTACGCTCCTTAATGGACTTAGAAATAAAATGTGTACAAAACTGGACGTACATATTTAACTCAGCCCAAATAAGTCTCTACAAATATAACGACTTATACCTATCAACTCGACATAACCTTTCATCCAGACAACTATCCCCTCTTCTTCAACGACACTCAACTGTCTCCCCCTTCTACAATGAACATTTTAGGACTATCCTTTACTAAAAGTCTGAACTGGAAATTTCACATCTCTTCTGTTGTTAAAACAGCTTCTATGAAGTTAGGTGTCCTGTGGCGTCTGCGTCCAATTTTTTCTCCCTCCCAGTTCTTCATTGCTCTCTACAGGGGCCTTATCCTCCCATGTAAAGAGTATGCCTCTCATGTTTGGGGGGATCCACTCATACAACTCTCCTAAACAGGGTTAAGTAAAAAAAAACTCGTCACATCAACTCCCCTCATCTGACTGACTGTCTTCAATCTTTAAATCACCGCCGCAATGCTGTTTCTCTTGCTATCTTACAACGTTATTTTCATGCTCACTGCTTTTCTGAACTTGCTAATTGCATGCCTCCACCCCCTCCCGCGGTCTCGCTGCACAAGACTTTCTACTCATTCTCATTAATATTCTGTTCTTCTCCCTAATGCAAGAGTTAACCAGTTTCTTCACACTTTCATCTCCTTCACTGGTAAACTCTAGAACTCTCTTTCTGTTTCTATTTTTCCACCTTTCTACGACTTAAATTTTTTCAAGAACTGAACCTGCTAAACTAAATTGCCCCCCCCTTTTTATATTATCTAACTGTCTTCTTTATAGGGACTGGAAATTAAGGGAGCTTTTTGTTATTATTTATCTTTGCCCTTGGTCATTCCTTTGTGATGGATGTAAATAACAAAATAGTGTTAACAATTTGTTTATTGATTATTAATAATTTGTTGTGCTAAGTGGCTGATATGCATAGAGTAGTCACTTCTAAACGTTGCCTCAGCGGGGCACTAACATTACTGTGTGGAACGCTGGAGGCTGCAAGTAGGTGTGTTTTTGGAGAATATGGTGATTATGAGCAAATATTGTTTATGATGATGCATTAATAATATTATAAATGATGCATTGTTTATATTTTTGGAGTAGTTGTGAATTTTACAGTGGTGAAAGCTATTGAGAGATATTTGTGGAACTGTTAAGAGTTCGTATCACTGATTTGTTGTGTGAGAAAAAAATCAATCTGTGTTCCTAAGTCTGTTGTTGATGTGTGTATTCATCTAGTTGTATTCATCTAGTTGTATTTTACAGGGCCAGAGCAACGCTCGTATGGCCCCGTCTCCATATCAACATTTATTTTTCTCATTCATCTTTAGTGTTGGCCGAAGCCACCACCCCGGCAAGTCACAAACCCCCGGCTAACACCCGGTACCCATTCACTGCTGGGTGGACAGGGGCTCGGGTTTTAAGAAGACCGCCCGTCTGTCTTCGCTCCGCCCGGGGATCGAACCCGGACTTCTCGGTTGTGAGCCGAGCGTGCTAACCCTTACACTACGGAGTTCCCAGTGTGTGTGTGTGTGTGTGTGTGTGTGTGTGTGTGTGTGTGTGTGTGTGTGTGTGTGTGTGTAAGTAAGTAAGTAAGTAAGTAAATTTATTGCCATCAAATATTACAATAAAAACTGAGATTGATATTATGTAGTGTTGAGGCACAGTCTGTCGAGCGTCAGCTCCCTGACAGACGGATTTATATATATAGATACAATATGTATTACAGGCAACCCTTAATAACAGTTATTTTTACATTGATCAGTTATTGTTACCTAGTAATAATACTAACATAATAACAACAATAATAAATAAGATATTTACAAAATCAAGGTTTATTAATTGAGGGCTTAAGAACTCTAGCAAATGTGGTTTTAATTTCTTCTTAAACATAAATAAATTGTCAGTAGCAGTAAACTTTTTGATGTCTGTTGGTAGTGTGTTCCATGTATGAGGACCATTACACACAATACTATTTTTAAAGAGTGTTGTGTTAAATCGTGGACACTTAAGATTACAGTCATTACTTCTCGTGATGTGTTGTCTGTCTATGAATTCAAAAAGTTGAGTTTTCAGAATATTTAAGGTTTCTAAATATTGATAATAATAAAAAATACTTATGAATAGATTTTACATGTAACAGATTAGGGTTAGAGAAGAGGTTGGCTGTGGAGGCAAATTTTCCTATAAAAAAATACATCTTAAAATTTTCTTTTGTGCCACTATTAGTTTGTCCAGGCAAGACGGCCACGTACATGCCCATACAGATATACAATAATTTATATAAGGGTAACATAATGTATAATAAATACTTATCATTGCATCAGTTGAAAGATGATTCCTTACTCTGTACAGCACACCACAACATCTGTATAGCTTCAAACAGACTTCTTTAATATGATGGTTCCAGTTTAAATATTCATCAATATATACACCAAGAAATTTTGTATAGGCAGCTGGTTCTATTAATTACCCTCTAGCATTAATGGAGCAAATAATTTTTTACAGATCTATTTTGAAAAATAATAATTTGTCTTGGAAATATTGAGCTTTAATTTATTAGATTTAATCCAGTTATTTAAATAATTTAAATCCGTACATAAATTTTGATATAAAGAGGAAATATTTTTATCGGCTATTAGAAGATTGGTGTCATCTGCATATATTGTACATTTGAATTTAGTGCTAGAATATATAATGTCATTAATGTATATGAGAAATAGGATTGGTCCTAAAACTGATCCTTGTGGAACACCTGTAGTTACAAATTTAGTATTAGAATATTTTGAATTACAATAGACCGATTGTGTTCTATTACTTATGTAACTTTTAAATAATGTAATGGCAGTCCTCTGATACCCATATTTTCAAGCTTTTTAAGGAGAATATCATGGTTTAGGGTATCAATGCTAGAAAAATCAATGAATAATCCAATAACATAATATTTTTCATCTAATAGCTTGTAAACATTGGAGACAAACTGAAGAATTGCTGACTCTGTAGAATGATTAGCTCGGAAACCATGTTGATAAAAAGTGAGCATATTATTATTTTCTAAGTAATCCACTAAACGATGCGTAATAATTTTTTCTAGTATCTTACTGAAAGCTGGTAAAATCGAGATTGGTCTATAATTATTAATGTCAGTTCTTTTGCCAGAGTTGTGTAAGGGAATTACTTTAGCTTTTTTTAAAGTCTCTGGAAAAGTTCCTGTCTTCAAGGACAGATTGAAAATGTGCATCAAGGGAGGTGACAGTAAAGATGAAGTATATTTTAGGACTATAGCTGATATGTCATCAACTCCGGAAGCGTTAGATTTGAGTGATTTTATATATCTTTCAATTTCTATACGATTAGTTGGTGCTAGATATAGAGAACAAAGAGGAGGGTTAGGTAAATACTTGACATAATCTTCATTGACATGATAATTTGCTGTAATGTTTCCCATTCTTAAAAAGTGTTCGTTAAATTTGTCAGAAGTGTCTACACGAGGTGGCTGTAACTCTATTTGATGTTTATTGGTTGTGCTTGACGTTCTGCCAATTATCGAATTAATTGTTTTCCAATGTGACTTAGGATTACCTTGGTTAGATTTTAGTTGATCTTTATAATATTTATGTTTTGCCTCTCTTAATATAGAAGTTAATTTGTTCCTGTAAATACGATAGGTCTCCTTATAAGTTAAGGGCCATTTTTTTTGCGAGCCTTTCCAGTCTATTTCTTTCTTTAATACTGTTTTTTAGGGCCGAGGTAATGCAGGGGCTGATGTTATCTTGGGTGCGGATACGGATTTTTTTCACTGGCAAGTGTTTCTGATATAGTTGATCAAACTTATGATGGAATATTGTGTAGGACTCATTTGCATGTTGGCTCTGTAGAACGTCATTCCAAGATAACTGGCTTAAGTCATTACTGAAATTTTCAAGAGTTACATTCGAATATATTCTAATCTCTTTATATGAGGGGGGTTTACTTTAAGGGTGTTGAGTTTAAACTGAGAAATTATCGGAAAGTGATCAGATATGTCTGTTTCCACTATGAGATTATCTACATTGAATTCTACCTGTGTAGTCCATAAGTGATCTATCAGTGTTGCAGTAGTGTCGGTGATTCTAGTGGGCCTAGTGATTAATGGAAACAAAGAAAATGAGTACATTATGCTAATTAATTCATGTACATATTTGTTGTCATTGCAGGTCATCAGGTCCAAATTGAAATCTCCAAGGGCAAATATGCCATCATACTTTCTATCCTTTGCTAATGTTACAATATCCGTTAAAGAAGTCAGAAAAACATTTAGATTACCACTGGGTGGCCTATAAATACATAAATATAAGTACAGTTTACCCATAATTGTAACATTAACACCAATACATTCTAAAGAATTGTTCAGCAATGAAAAATCATCAGACATAGTTGTGTAATACTTACTAGTAACATATAGCGCTATTCCTCCCCCATACCTGTTTCTGCAATTAGTGAACATATTATATCCTGGTAGTTGGTATAAGGGAACAAGTACTTGGTCAAGCCTTGTTTCTGTGAAACCCAAAATGTCAATTTTCATACCAGTATTAGTTATAGATAAAACAGTGTCAGTGAAATATTGTAGATTAGAAGGTATTGAAAGAATATTTAAACTTAATAGAGTAACTGTGCTATTGCAATTAGATAAGTTGAGGGAATCAAGGAAGACGTATCTAGATTTCGGAACACTAAGGTATCGTAAATGCGTATACAAATAATTTACATCTAAATCATTATTATATTTCTCATCGTGTATAGCTAAAGGGTCAAAATATAAATCACTAAAATCTTCATAGTTTGTAGGCCCGCTACGAGTTTCACACTCAAGACAATGTAACAAGTTATCATCACTCAGAGAACTAAATGGTAACTCTAAAGACATTGGAAGTTATATAAATATGTACAAAAATTTAGTATACAACTACCTCATGATGATTACTTCCTTCCGCGTCTTCTGAGTCCCATTCTGTGTGGTGAGGATCTGTTTCGCACTGGCGTATGCGAAGCCACCCTTATGCCACAACCAATGCGGCCAACGGCAGCAGCAGCACCGATAGCGGCTGTACTCCCAGCGCCACCAGTAGCACCACCGTCACCACCGTCACCAGCAGCACCACCGTCACCAGCAGCACCACCGTCACCAGCAGCACCACCGTCACCAGCAGCACCACCGTCACCAGCAGCACCACCGTCACCAGCGCCACCAGCAGCACCACCGTCACCAGCAGCACCACCGTCACCAGCAGCACCACCGTCACCAGCAGCACCACCGTCACCAGCAGCACCACCGTCACCAGCAGCACCACCGTCACCAGCAGCACCACCGTCACCAGCGCCACCGGCAGCACCACCGTCACCAGCAGCACCACCGTCATCAGCAGCACCAGCGCCACCAGCAGCACCACCGTCACCAGCAGCACCACCGTCACCAGCAGCACCACCGTCACCAGCGCCACAGCAGCACACCGTCACCAGCAGCACCACCGTCACCAGCGCCACCAGCAGCCACCACCGTCACCAGCAGCACCACCGTCACCAGCGCCACCAGCAGCACCACCGTCACCAGCAGCACCACCGTCACCAGCAGCACCACCGTCACCAGCAGCACCACCGTCACCAGCGCCACCAGCAGCACCACCGTCACCAGCAGCACCACCGTCACCAGCAGCACCACCGTCACCAGCAGCACCACCGTCACCAGCGCCACCAGCAGCACCACCGTCACCAGCACACCACGTCACCAGCACACCACCGTCACCAGCAGCACCACCGTCACCAGCAGCACCACCGTCACCAGCAGCACCACCGTCACCAGCAGCACCAATAGCAGCCGCAACAGCTGTGGCAGCCTCGCCTCCGTCAGCACTTGTTGTCTCTTTTTAAAAGTCAGCTTTTACTTGAGTCGTCGCCGTCACAGCAGTCCTCGGGGGGAGTGTGTTTGCAGCACCGCTGCTCACCGTGCCACGACCAGCACTGGACGCCGCCGCCGCTGTGTGTGTGTGTGACTGTGTGTCTGTGTGTGTGTACTATTACTGTCCATTTTAGGGAGTATGGGACGCAATAAGGAGAAGTAATAGAAAGGTGTTTGGTAAATAATGAGGAGAGACTGGGCAAGATTAAGGTGGGTGGGAGGAACAGAGTGCTAATTAATTTAGGGAGATAAAATGTTGGAAGGTAAACACATGATAACATAACAGCAAAATCACAACAAAATATATCGAAAAGGAAGAAATGAGTGAAAGGACACGAATATCATGCTTAAAACAAATTGTTATCGTTCCTGCTTCTTTTCCTTTTTTTCTTGAACTTGAAGCTATTTTTTTCCATCCCCCAATTTATATTAAATGAATGACCCCCATAAAAACAACGGTCAAAGCACCGATTTCATACCAATCCATGTTTTAATGGAGTCCAATTATTTCACTTCATTCTTCATTCTATCTTATCACTTATCTAGACCATCTGCCGCCCTCCGTTCGCCCTCCCTCATCCTCATTGCTTTCTTCATTGCTTTCCCCACTCTTCTCAGCCTCATACTCGCCTTTTCTGAGATTATTTTTTCTTCTTTCTTACCAGCTTCTTCCTATTCCATTTTCTTGGCTCTCTTTCCTTCCTAGCATTTTCTCCATCATATCTCATCCGGCAACGTATTAAATCTTTCTCCACCGCAGCCTGCCATATATTCAGGACCACTGACTTAAGGACATATATAATATATATATATATATATATATATATATATATATATATATATATATATATATATATATAATATATTATATACTATATATATATATATATATATATATATATATATATATATATATATATATATATATATATATATATATATATATATATATATATATATAATATATATATATATATGTAGAGTATATACGGACAGGAGATTTTCTCTGAGACAGATCTCGTTAAAAGTGATAGCTAGTTCAGCGTTTATTATCTTTTTCAAGATATTTTCTCTTTGTCTTAAGAGTGTCTTATTCTCTTTTGTAATAACTTTTATGACTTCGCCGTAGCTTGTCATTTTTGCTGTATCGCGATTTCGGGTCTAAGAACCCTTCTTCAGCAGCATGTGGAAGATGTTTTCTCCTCAGTTGTAGAGGTGAGCATGACTTAGTTGCGTTGTTGTTGTTGTTGTAGATTGCCATCCACGGATGAATGACGAGGGCCATACAGCCATAAAGGCGGCCCAGAGGTGAATGCTTATCCAGTGAATCGGCAGATGAGGACCCCCGATGCTCACCAAGGTGGGGAGTCTGACTCGCCCGCGTTGCGAAGCGTCAGAAGCACCCCACCCTGATATGGCGACAGGGATCTGTTACATACACACACATACAAAAAAAAAAAAAAAAAACATATATTGATATATGGCCCACGGTGTTGGAAGCCAACTCTCAGTAGCAGAGGGAGTCTAATTGACGCGCATGTAGCGACGTATTAGAGGCACCCTATTGCTCTTTGGAGTTGGGATGCACCTACCAGGACAGGAGTCAAAAGACTCAACTCAGCGAGGTGGTGGATGGTGCGTGACTAGCCTGGCAAGTACATCATGGGAAGTGTTGGCTATGACGTCTTTGGCGGCAGCGTGACCCCTGGCTAGCATATCGGAGGTCGCTGGACAGTCCATAACGTAGTGCTTCAGTGGGGACACTGTCTCGGCATCGCAGTGGCAGCATTCTAGGGGCAGAGTGCCTTTTATTTCTGCGAGGCATTTGTAGCCAATTCTGACTCGGTGCAGTGTGTTCCTCGTTTTCCTACCGATGTTTCTTGGAAAGGGCGTGGTGTTAGTCCTGGGGGGAAGCCAGCAACGGAGGTCGTATCGCCAGCAACGACCATCTCTCCGACTACCTAGATACTTCTTTTCCTTACGACGGAAGCTACAAAGCCTCCCTCGGTCGGTCGTAAACGCGTCGGAAGGCGCTGACTGGCTAAAACGAGTAATGACGTCATCAAGCTCATCATCAGTCACCAGCCAATGACAAACTGTTTTTAAAACTTCTCGACCAATCACAAGTCAGCGAGACATATTTCCGGGCAAGAATGGCATGCCAGACTGCCTCTCTCCGCCTTCTGTCCCCGTCATCTGAAACTAATTCTCGTTTTATTCGGAATGCTTGCGTTTTAAGGAGTTTTAATGTATCAGATAGTAAGATATATAAGTAAGGAGCCTGTGTTGCTAGTGTTTTGGTGGTAAAAAGGTGTGTATGTGGGTTGAAATAGTGAATATTTGTGATATGGGGAGGCACCGCGGCAAGAATTTCTCCGTCACTCACTGCCCCGCCAGCAGTCACCTCATCATAACATCTTTAAATCACCCTTATTTAAGGTGACACACGGTGCTACATTGATTTAGATAATGACACGTATATATAACATCTCACCATAATCACTAAGTTGTATAATAACGAGTAATAAGACGTTTAATCCTGCCCAAACCTACCGTGGCGGAGGAGCTGGCGGCTCCAGCCGCCACATTCAAAAGTTTTGAGTAAAAACCCGCCGTTATCCGCCTCACCTGTGCCTTCCTGAAGAAGACAGTCAGCTCCCGCACCTGTGATAGCACCATAGGATATCACCAGGGATCATAGGATTCCTCAAGGGGTTCTCGCTCCCCTACTAAATATTACCAAAGACATCTCCCTTCCCTTGGTGTTGATAATTATATCCACCTCACGGGCTTCATGCTGCTGCTGCTGCTGCTGCCGAAGGCCGCGCTGCCAGACGTGGATGAGTCCCTTGCTTGTATTTCATCTCTTTACTTATATATATGAATAATATCCCTCCAAATGCAATCATATGTCTACATTCACCTATAGAAAAGATATTTCATAGCATACCAAGCAATAATGAGCATGCCTGGAGACTTCCGACCTCTGCTAATACCGGTCTTGAGCAGTCGTTGGCCAGTGTGCACGTTTACGACCAAACCTACGACTTTTCCGCGCTGTGGGTTCCTGTTACGACCGACGTCGGACTCCCGACCAAAAAAAGGTCTTAAAGTGTTTTGTGGCTTCCCTCCCTGGTGGTGTTGCGGAGTGAAGTGCTATTTATTGATGAAGTCTGGCTGCCACGCAGCCTAGTGGCGGCGCTGATTGGTAGATAGCTTCTGCTTCTCGTCTCCGTGAGTGGGAGACGCTTATTGGTTGTTGACTCCTCGCTTTGTTTCTCTGTAAGTAGGCTGTTATTAGCTTTTGTTCTTTTCATGCTTGGTAGAGCTTGTAGGTCGTTTGCCTGTACGTTAAGCTTGGGATTGATCTCTTTTATGTATAGTGCTTCTAGAATTGGAAGTCGCCGCACATCTGCACACATGTCGACCAATTCTGTATTATCTTCTAAAAATGTTCTTATGATGATGATGCCATGTTTTTCTAATAGGTGACTTTTTGGGGCTCCGGAAGTTAGGTGACAGGTAAGATGTTGAGACAGCTTCGTTGTCGTCATGCCGATGTAGGATGAGGGGAGGACTTCACAGTTTCCTCTTTTGCAAGTGATCCTATATACGACATGGGACTTTTGTTTTGTCTCCTTCGTCTGGCTTGGGCTGTTACGGAGAAGGAGGTTGCTGGTGTTCTTGTTTTTGTAATAAACCTGTAGTTTTATTCTCGTCTCTGGGTCTGCAGGTTTCACATTACGGTTGACGATTTGTGATATTATTCTTTCTTCTTCCTGGTGAGCGGTGGAGAAGAAAGCCCGGTAGAAGATAGTTATGTCCTGACTCTTTTTTGTGGCGTTAGGGTTGTACCAGTTTTCCATGATTTTCTTAGTCTGACGGTTGATGTCTCTCTCGCTGAAGCCGTTGTTGATGAGGACTTGAGTGGATCGCTCGATTTCTTTGTGCATAAGTTGCCATGTACTGCAGTGTGTGACAGCTCTTCTGATGTAAGCACCGATTGTGGAGTCTTTATATCTCTGCGGGCATTCGCTTTCTCCATTGAGGCAGCGTCCAGTGTTCGTTGGCTTCACGTAGACGTTTGTGATGAATGATTCTTCTTTCTGCGTTACAAAAACGTTTCTTTTTTGAACGTCCAAAAACGGCATTGATTTGTCTGAGCTGCTTTCTATGGTGAAGGTGAGGCCTAAAGTATTTTGTAGGCAGAGCTTCAGCTGTTCTGCTTCGTAGTGACTTTTCGTTTTGATAAAGATGTCAATGATGTAGCGGCAATATATGTCGGGCTTGCTTATTTTCTTGAATACTTCTTCTACGCAGCCCATGAAGAAGTTTGCCAGCAATACTCCTAAGGGAGAGCCCATAGCGACGCCGTCTATTTGTTGATATTTGTTCCCTCGGGGAGAGGTAAAAGGTGCTTCTTTAGTGCAGCATTCGAGGAGTCCACGTAGTACAGGTTCCGGGACGTCAAGCGGGGTGATGGAGTCATTGTTGTACACCTGGTCGATGATGTAGTTGATTGTACGGTCAACGGGTACGTTGGTGAAGGGGGACTCGACATCAAGCGAAGCGATTGCACCTCTGGCGTTGTGGGTCTTGAGTATGTCTAGAAACTCTGATGCTGATTGAAGGCTGTAGGCATTGGGTGTGTATGGAGTCAAAATAGCACACAGCTTCTTTGCGAGGTGGTACGTCGGCGTCTGTATTTGGGATATTATAGGACGAAGTTTATTGTCCGGCTTGTGTGTCTTGATATTGGCGTAGCAGTAACTCATGCCGTATTCACCAGAGAGCTTTCCAAATTTGATGGTGGTGCAGGCAGAATTGTTCTTGCTTATCAATTTGTTGATTTTTAACTTGAGTGCTTCCGTGGGATCATTATTGATCTTTGCGAACTTCGTAGTGTCGCTGAGGATGTCGTCGATCTTGTTGAGGTATTCGGAGGTGCTTATGATAACGTACGCAGCAGCTTTGTCCGCTCTCCTGATGGTGATGTCTGGGTCTGATTTTAGATATTTCGCGACGTCAATGTGTTTTCGTTCGACGATGCTGCTTCTGTAGTTTCCTCTTGTTTTGGAAGCTTCTGCGATGACTTCTTGCTTGAAGGCAGGATCGATGGTGACTTCTCCCTTTTTCTCCAGTTTCTCAACATTATCGATGAGTACTTCGCATTCGATTCGTTTCTGGAATTTCTTGGGTTTTGACATCATGTGGCAGTTGAGACCCATATTAAGTAGTTCTTCTTGGTCTGGTGTAAGTACCTTGTTAGTAAGGTTGATGTAGCCTTTAGTGGGACGATGGTACTTAAGGTGGCCGCCATTAAGCTTAATCAGCTTTTTTTGGTTGGCTCTGCTTATGGAGCTTTTGTGCTGGTTTGTCATCTCTATAAAAAATGTGTCAGTACTCTCTTTTAAGGCGGCATCGATGTCAGTATTGTCCCATTTATCTTTCAGCTCACGGTATACAGGCCGGAGTTCTTGGATCTTTGTATTCAGCTCTCCTATTCTCTTCTTCATGAGGTTCTTTCTCTCTTCATTGCTGGGCCTCGTTCGGCGTCTTCGGTTGTTATTAACTGCCCCATCACTAGGGATATGTAGAGTATATACGGCAGGAGATTTTCTCTGAGACAGATCTCGTTAAAAGTGATAGCTAGTTCAGCGCTTATTATCTTTTTAAAGATATTTTCTCTTTGTCTTAAGAGTGTCTTATTCTCTTTTGTAATCACTTTTATGACTTCGCCGTAGCTTGTCATTTTTGCTGTATCGCGATTTCGGGTCTAAGAACTCTTCTTCAGCAGCATGTGGAAGATGTTTTCTCCTCAGTTGTAGAGGTGAGCATGACTTAGTTGCGTGTGTGTGTGTAGATTCGTCACCCTTTTTCCGGGTGACATGGGCCCTTTGCCTGATGGCGGGCGGCCCATAGGTGATTTCGAGAAACAAAAAATAAAAAATAAATAGTAGAATGTAATATTATGAAGCTCTCGACCTCACCCTCCCGGGAAGTCTAACTTGGGTGCCGAGGCTGCCCGTTAGATACACCCCGGGCTGATTGGGTTGAGAACTCTGTGTTTGAAAAAAGCATACTCGGTGTGTCCAGCAAGGATGTGGCTGCAGGGTATCATTATCCTGGTTCTGAGTTCAACCCACCTACATCGGAGAGGAGTCTGGCTCACCGCGCACGGCGGAGTGTCAGATGCACCTCACCTCTGCTTATGGGAGCGACCCAGGTAGGTGGCGGTGGTCATGATTCAACGTGGTGGAATGTAGTTGGTGACCATGTCTATTATTGATAGTAATGATGTGGCGTCAATCATTTCTGGTGCTGTGTTGTAGTGCCTTTCCATGAATGGGGCTGTTATTGTGCAGTTGGCTATGTAATGTTGGAGCGGATCATCGACAAGCCAGTCGCAGTGTTCACACTGGACTGGTGTCTCGTGAACCATGGGCCAGATGCTGAGAGTGAGCTAGGGCGCCCTATCCACTAGGGCGCCTGTGGTAAGGCGAAACGCCCTCCCACCGCAATGCTCAGTCGAGATTGCTGCCTTAGTGGCACCGCTAAAGGCGCTGAAAACTAAGACATGGTCAGACCCTGACTTAGTGAGCTGCTGTGGGCCTTTGACAGACATTCATCTTCTGTTTATAAAGCAAATACAGCCTTGTTTCAGTTCCTACAACGTAACAATTGGTGTTTACGTATTAATAGTGTTGCAAGGTGTGTATGAATTGATCGTGCAAAACTAATGCGGCATTATAGGGTGTTATATGCTGGTGATAAGAAATGTTGTGTTGTGTGTTGGCTAGGGGCGGGCGGCGAGCGGCGGGCGGCAGGTGCTCCGCCCGCACTAAAATGTTGTACTATTATACGGTATTATCATACTACCAGATGATATTTAGGACAGCTGAACATACCATCATCTTCACGAGACATTAGTGCATATCATGAATGTATAAAAATTGCAGTAAACTATACCTATAACAAGATAATGAGAGCAAAATGAAATCGTGTATAAACTTTTTTTTCACCTTTTTTTATTCATCTTCTCCTTATTCCTGGAATGTTGCTTGCATTAAATTTTCACTCACTGTCCCGGAATCGGCACACCTTAACGATTATCATGGTGTATGGCACGTCCTAATGCAAAAATATGTAAGTGGTCAAAACCTGCGTTGAACGTCAAACTTGTGATGAAACAGCTTTTGCCGGGGGAGAGCGGTGCCATAAGTGCTTGGTGAGGGAGGGAGTGACAACATTCCTTGCTTCAGCAGAGACGTGTTCAAGCCTTGTGATTGGTCGAAGCTGCCTAAGCAGCGCTCAGATAGGCAACGTGATTGGCTAGTAGGATTCTCGGACCACGCCCACGCCATAGGCTTTGGAGGTGTAAGGCAGTGCAAAATCGCCTGAACTTTCGACTGTACATAGGCTTTAGTCGGTGCCTTAGCCGGGCCGTTACAAACGCGCCTGAAGACGGGTAAGGCGCTCTTTTCGCCTTACCTCTATGGCACTTCTCAGCATCTCCCCCCAGGACTGGCCAGCACTTGTAACCCAAGCGAATCCTGTGAAGTGCTACCTTTATCTTACGACTTAGGATGTCGGGGAGTACTGGATTGTTCTTGGTGGCAGCGCTGTACCATGTAGCCGATGCAGAGTTGTTTGTTTGTATGGTTCTTTTTCGGATCCGAAGGGGAAGTCTTGCCTTAATTTGGGACAGACTGCGTGGTATGTTGGCGGTGACTGAAGGTAGGTGGAGGGCGTCTTTGGCGGCTTCGTCCGCTACGTCGTTGCCGTCAATGCCAGCATGGCTCGGGATCCAGTTAAGTTGGAGAGACCGTCCTTGGTCGTGGATCCTTCTGGCAGACACGTGAATGGATGTGAGTAGGTGTATTATGTTGTCTGTGTAGTGTGTGTGTTGTAATGCTTGAATGCTGGCCAAAGAGTCTGTGTATATGAGTATGTCTTCGTGTAGGGTTTCTGCGTACTCTAGTGCTTTCTGGAGTGCCATGAGCTCCGCTTGTAGGGTTGACGACCCATCAGGCCGCCTGTAGTGGGCGATGACGTCGTTGGCTACATAAGCAGCTGCCGCTGTTTTCGTGACTGGGTTGACTGAGCCATCGGTGTATATGATGGCTGTATCTGGGTTGATGTCAACTTGATGAGTTGCCAGTGCCAGTGCCTCGACTTCTTCCAGGCTTAAAGCTGACTTTTTAGTTAACTGTGGATGTGATGGGGTTTGGCTGCCACGGAGGTGGTGCAATATGTCCCTGGTGTGGCATGTCTGGCTGGATGTTGTTGAAAATGGCTTTCGTTGCCAGGCGTTTGATGACTTTTGCCGCGGAAGTCCCATACGTTCTCTTTGTGAATAGCCGTTCGTCGTGCAAGACAGCTTGTCGTAACGTTTCTGCGACCTGTTGCTTCTTGTTGGCTATTTTTGCGAGCATGGCTGTTTGAACCATGTTGATTCTGGAGGCCAGGGGGGGGATTCCTGCTTCGAATTGCAAGGTGCAAATCTTTGTCCATCTGGGGGCGCCGAGAATACATAGTGCGTAGCGCCTGATTTTGGAGTTTTTCTAATGCCTCAATACTAGTGTCAGAGACGGTCAGGAGACACGGGGCTGCGTAGTCGGTGATGGACCTTATGGCTTGATAGTAAAAGGTCTTCAGTACTGGGAAGGTGGCTCCTGCAGTCGTGCTGGTGATGACTCTCAGGACTCTCAGTCTGGCTGTCATGCGGTCCTTCAGATATGCGATGTGTATCTTGAAGGATAAGATGTGGTCAATCCAGATGCCGAGGTAAAGGTGGCTGGGGACCCATTCCAAGGCTGTATTGTTCAGTGACAGAGGGAGTGTTGGTTGGTTGCTCCCGATGTGCAGCGCTTTTGTTTTCTGCGAGTAAATCTTCAATCCGAGATCAACACGCATATTACCCACAGCCGTTAACGCCGTCTGTGTTTTTTGTCTGTACCAGGGTCCCTTGGAGATGATGGCAATATCATCAGCATAGCAGAGGGCCTTGACCCCATTGGGAAGTGGGAGAGTCACGAGGTGTTCGACGAGAACGTTAAAAAGGAATGGGCTGAGGATACTCCCTTGTGGCGTCCCGTTTTCTAGGATCCGCGGATCGGACAGACTGCCTTGGAATCGTGTTGTCGCCTTCCGTTGGTGTAGGAAGTCTTGGGCCCATTTAAGCAGTCTGCCTTCTATTCCTCGTTTAGCAAGGGATGAGATGATGGTTAGGCTGTTTGCGAGCTCGAAAGCCTTTTCTAGGTCCATGAAAATCACGACTGCTTTGTGGCCTGTTATGGTCATCATCAGTTCAGTGAGGCATTCCCTGGTGCCAACCTGGTGTGTAGGCAAAGATGTGTTGGTGAAGTGGACCCACTTTCCATTGAAGGCGAGCGAGTATCATCCTTTCTGCGGTCTTACCCAAGCAGCTGAGAAGGGAGACTGGTCGTGATTTGCCAGGTTCTCTTGGCTTGGGAATCGGGTGGATTATGGCGTACTTCCACTCTGCTGGTAGTTTTCCACTCTCAAAGGAGGCATTGATGATATCTAACAGGGTCTCGTGCGCCTTCAGACTCGCCTGTCTGATCATTGAGTAGCTGATCTTATCGCTTCCCGCAGCTGTGTCCTTCCCTCTCTTCATTGCTGCCATGAGTTCCTTTTTAGTGAAAGGAGTATCAGTTATAGATGCTTGACGGCAGGCACGCTCGATCACTGCCGTTCTTTCCTCTGAGAGCTCGTTTTGACGGTCACGAACGTTTTGGGGGAGTCGTCTATTGCTTCCTCTCTCAGCGAATTCTGCCATGATGCGATTTGCCTCCTCCGCCGGGTTTGAGTGTGCTGGTTGTGGTGTTATTTTGGCACCCGCTGCCATTCTAATTTGCCTCCACATCTCGCCGATGTTGGAGTGCGAGCCCATGGAGCTGCACCACTCCTACCACTTCTGGGTTTTGATGTTTTTGGTGACTTCTCTGGCTATATTGATGGCTGATCTTAGGAGATTTCTGGTGACCTCGGTGTTATGTCTCCTATTAATTTTTCTGGCCATGTTAACCCGGTGGTTGTACTCTTTGACCGCGGAGTTGTAGTACCAGCGGTCCTTGTAGTTACTGGATGGAGGCTTTGTTAGAGGGATGGCTTTGTCTGCGGCCGCGTGGAAGGCATCGACAAGTCGCATTTCCATACCGTCAATGTCCGGTGGAGCATTGGACTTAGTTGCAGAGTGAAGCGCCATTTATTGATGAAGTCTGGCTGCCACGCAGCCTAGTGGTGGCGCTGATTGGTAGATAGCTTCTGCTTCTCGTCTCCGTGAGTGGGAGTATATGGGTCTCAACTGCCACATGATGTCAGAACCCAAGAAATTCCAGAAACGAATCGAATGCGAAGTACTCATCGATGATGTTGAGAAACTGGAGAAAAAGGGAGAAGTCACCATCGATCCTGCCTTCAAGCAAGAAGTCATCGCAGAAGCTTCCAAAACAAGAGGAAACTACAAAAGCAGCATCGTCGAACGAAAACACATTGACGTCGCGAAACAGCTAAAATCAGACCCAGACATCACCATCAGGAGAGCGGACAAAGCTGCTGCGTACGTTATCTTAAACACCTCCGAACACCTCAACAAGATCGACGACATCCTCAGCGACACTACGAAGTTCGCAAAGATCAATAAAGACCCCACGGAAGCACTCAAATTAAAAATCAACAAATTGATAAGCAAGAACAATTCTGCCTGCACCACCATCAAATTTGGAAAGCTCTCTGGTGAATACGGCATGGGTTGCTACTACGGCAATATCAAGACACACAAGCCGGGCAATAAACTTCGTCCTATAATATCCCAAATACCGACGCCGACGTACCACCTCGCAAAGAAGCTGTGTGCTATTTTGACTCCATACACACCCAATGCCTACAGCCTTCAATCAGCATCAGAGTTTCTAGACATACTCAAGACCCACAACGCCAGAGGTGCAATCGCTTTGCTTGATGTCGAGTCCCTCTTCACCAACGTACCCGTTGACTGTACAATTAACTACATCATCGACCAGATGTACAACAATGACTCCATCACCCCGCTTGACGTCCCGGAACCTGTACTACGTGGACTCCTCGAATGCTGCACTAAAGAAGCACCTTTTACCTCTCCCCGAGGGAACAAATATCAACAAATAGACGGCGTCGCTATGGGCTCTCCCTTAGGAGTATTGCTGGCAAACTTCTTAATGGACTGCGTAGAAGAAGTATTCAAGAAAATAAGCAAGCCCGACATATATTGCCGCTACATCGATGACATCTTTATCAAAACGAAAAGTCACTACGTAGCAGAACAGCTGAAGCTCTGCCTACAAGATACTTCAGGCCTCACTTTCACCATAGAAAGCAGCTCAGACAAATCAATGCCGTTTTTGGACGTCCTTGTAACGCAGAAAGAAGAATCATTCATCACAAACGTCTACGTGAAGCCAACGAACACCGGACACTGCCTCAACGGAGAAAGCGAATGCCCGCAGAGATATAAAGACTCCACAATCGGTGCTTACATCAGAAGAGCTCTCACACACTGCAGTACATGGCAACTCTATAACAACCTATCTACTCCTACGCTGATGATTCTACCCTGCATTTTTCAACGTCGTTTATTAGACGTCCAACTCAACAGGAACTAAGTGATTCACGGAGAGATGCCACCGGGCGCCTAACTTCTGATCTTTCTATAATTTCTGATTGGGGCAAAGCAAACCTTGTTTTGTTCAATGCCTCAAAAACCCAATTTCTTCACCTATCTACTCGACAAAACCTACCAGATGATATCCCCTCTTCTTCAATGACACTCAACTGTCTCCTTCTTCTACAATGAACATTCTAGGACTATCCTTTACTAAAAATCTGAACTGGAATCTCACATCTCATCTCTTGCTAAAACAGCTTCTAAGAAGTTAGGTGTGCTGTGGCGTTTGCGTCCTTTTTTTTCTCCCTCCCAATTGTTTTGCTCTCTACGGGGGCCTTATCCGCCATGTATGGAGGGAGTATGTCTCACATGTTT
>JACEEZ010000565.1:50000-72500 GCA_016584305.1 Chionoecetes opilio
CACAATAATAACAGGAAAATATGACTGCCTAGGTATAGATAACTTCTAAACATACGTTATTGACTATATAATATCATAGAGTAGCATTTACCTCGCCTCCTCAACTATAACCTCCTTGGTTATTTGGTTATATACAATGTTTTACAGAATCAGGCTTCTATACAATATACATATAGAAGAAAATCGTTCTTAATATTATACTTTTGTGTTTTAAGTGCAGTGGAATAAGCCCATATTTTTCTTTCAAGTTGACCAACTTTTCACCAAATTGTGAGTTAAAACTGCCAGCGACCCCTGGCATTTTGGAGTTGCAGTTCTCTCTAATTCTCGCAACCCACTTCTTTTTCTTCACAGTTCTCGCTAATAGGCTGCTAAAAAAGAAGAAAAAAGTGATCGGATCATCCTATAAGTGGGCTTAAAACCTTCCCCTGGTCAACCTGATTCCAAAACTGTGACATATGATGGGATTCCGCCACAGGGGGCGGCACCTATCGCGGTCAGACAGACAGACAGACACACACACACACACACACACACACACTTTCGCTTATATTATTATATATATATATATATATATATATATATATATATATATATATATATATATATATATATATATATGTATGTATGTATGTATGTATGTATATATATATATATATATATATATATATATATATATTATATATATATATATGTATATATTTATATATTTATATATATATATATATATGTATATATATATATATATATATATATATATATATATGTATATATGTATATATATATGTATATATGTGTGTATATATATATATATATATATATATATATATATATATATATATATATATATATATATATGGGAAAAAAAATTGTATAATCAGAAACTATGTTTGACTAAGGCAAGATATGACAAAGATTTTTAGAATTTATGTTAAATTAGGCCACAATAAATTTTATGTACTCTAGCATTGAATATATTTTGTGCCTCTATCCCATGCAAGTCATGACCTTCATGACGCTGCACTCTTCCTTGAGGCACCATGTTATTTTATTCATATATCCCAATATATACATTTTGTATGCTGTGGCAATCTGACTTTTGTAATTTACGGTTTTTTTCTGTACGAGCTAGGGTCAGCTCGTCAATTGCGACCGAACATTTATTTCCTCCATAGTCTTGTATATTTCTTCCTTTATTATAATTGCGCTTGTCGCGCACCATCCGTCTTATTTCAAACAAGGCGCTTCTGGTCTTGTCAACAATTAAATCTCTCAAAAGTGTTTACCCAGCGGGTGGGGAGATCTTGTGACAGATTTATCTGGCAGGCATGCGGCAAGGAGTTGTGCAATCTCACGGGAATAAACTTGGGTTAAAGGAAGGTACTTGTTTCCTTCACACCTTTGTTGGCTACGAGTTACAAGCAAACAATTACTTGTTGATAAAAAATAGTGAGATAATCTGCATAACAAAGTAAAGTTACCTTTCGGGGCACCGAAATGGTGATGAGGGTCTCCATAAGGACGTTGGAGAGAGTGGCGCTTAAAACCTTTCTTTGTGGTGATTCATTCCCGAATTCCTGGAAGCTTGAAGTGCAGCCCTGGAACTTTACTTTTGCTTTGCGGGCGCTCAGGAAGACATGGGCCAACCTCACTAGGCGAACCTTATTTCACCTTGTTGCAAGCGCATCTGCAAAAAGAGTGGATGAGGCCAGTTCGAAGGCTTTCTTCAAGTCGAGGAGCATAACTACGGCCGGTCAGTTGTTCATTGTAGCAAGAAGGAAAGCAGTACTGTCTGCAGTGCGCTTTCCTTCAGTGAAACCGTATATGAGATGGTGGGGCTCACCAAACAAGACGGTTGATCACCATCCACTCTGTTGTCTTCACAGTGTATCTCAAAAAGGAGATGGATCTGTTCTCGCAAAGTCTTTGGGTTTCGGAATTGGGTGGAGAGGGCTGTCTTCCATCTTGCAGGAAGTACATCAAGAGAGAGAGAGAAAAAAAAGAGTGAGAGAGAGACAGTCAGACAGATAGACAGACAGGCAGAGAGAGAAAAAAATTTATGTATGGAAAAAAAGACTCTTAAAGTCGACAAGGATCGCAAACAATTCATATGTTTCTGTTGGCACTCTAGGTAATCATAGCAAAGTGACACCTTCACCCGCTTCCCCGAATGACTCCCTCCGTCCATCATTGGTACGTTTTGCGCCACATTTTCATTCCTCTCCTCCTCATAGGAAGATGCAAGAGTTTTAGAAGTAAAGACGCGCTGCCCTTGCTGACATACTGAACACTCCAATGAGTTGAAATTTGAGAGGGAAGGGAGGTTTTCATGTTGAATTTGTTTGACAAAAGCCACTTCAAATACATATTGCATTATCTTGCAGACGTGTTGTTGCCGCCTATTCCTCACACGGCTCATATGAAAGAAAGTATGTGGTATTGCCCATTGATCTTTCCCTCCCTGCCTCTCACCTCTCTTTTCGTCTCCTCGCTTCCCTTTCCCTAAATCTCTCCTTCCTCGTCATAGGTTTTAGGTGTTCTTCGTCTCTCAGCGTTTGTTTTATGGCCTTACCTCTATTCATGTTCTAGGAATGTTCAACGTACACAGAAAATTAAATGATTGATATTTTTACTCTCTCTCTCTCTCTCTCTCTCTCTCTCTCTCTCTCTCTCTCTCTCTCTCTCTCTCTCTCTCTCTCTCTCTCTCTCTCTCTCTCTCTCTCTCTCTCTCTCGCTCTCGCTTTCTCTCTCTCTCTCTCTCTCTCTCTCTCTCTCTCTCTCTCTCTCTCTCTCTCTCTCTCTCTCTCTCTCTCTCTCTCTCTCTCTCTCTCTCTCTCTCTCTCTCTCTCGTGTAAATGCTAATATCAATATGGATATTTTTTTCTGGCCCTATAAACACAGAGTAAAATTTGAGTGTATTGTTTTTGTTAGCGCCTGGAAGTGGTGATCTGAAGGAAGTCCCGAGTTGGAGTAGTGCCGGCTTTTCCTGATTTTCTTTATCTCCAATAGGAGCAGTCAACAACTCTATGATAATCTCGGAATCTGTACAGTTGTCCTGCCATTACCAAGTACCAGGCGGAAATATAGTTACTGTATTAAGTTAAACATAATTACTTCCCAAAATAAAGATATATTTTTGGTATTTTTTTCGATGTGCAATATATTATGGAAAGACAGATTAAGAAAAGAAAACATATCAGTATTAAGTACGACAATTTCCGCGGGCCGCGGCACCAAACAGTCAGCTGGAACCCCTTCACACACGTTCATCACCCAGCTGAATTTGGACAGTGCCAATAATAAGTGCCTTCGAATGTATAAGAGGCTTTCAACTTCATAAGGAAGTAACCGGAGGTAAATTTATCGTACATGTACAGTAATTATCGTACGTGCAGCAAAATTGCAGAAGGGCCACACAGGGGTGCAGGTTGGGATGGGTTTCCATTGCATAATTTGAGTATAATTTTAATACGAAATCAAAATATTGTCATTTATTCTCCTTGGTTTCGCTTTGCTGTAGACTTATATTCAATTTTTCTATATACATCTTATTTCGATCAGCCATCCTAAGTCAACGTCAGTGGATTTGTGTGTGTGTGTGTTTTTTCGCAACAAGAATTTTGTTATATTGTGTCTAATGGACAAAAAAATATTTCCATATTGTGTAAACCTAAATACATATAAAATCGAGTACTTGACAGTAACTGCTGGATGCTTGGCTTTTCGTAACTAAATATAAGAATAATGTATATGGGCAACTTGTACAGAACTGCCTCCGCTGTAGCGCAACGAGGAGTCCTGCTGCTAAGGAATGGGACGTCGGGCATGCTGCCAGCCGCACGACTCACTCTCCGCCCCAGCCAGCTAGACAAAGCGGTCGCACACCCGTTCATAATTTTCATATCCACACTGTGCCCACCCACAGACACACACTTACACAGAAACACAGAAGAGTTAGAACATAATGATGCTTAATAAGGACTAAGTGTATTGACTCTGCGTATCTCCTTATTCTTCCACTCATTTGCATGTCAGCATAGTGTCTGTTGCTGTTTCTCCTATACAGGAGGTATAGAGCTATACCTCCTTCACAGCAACTACCTCGTGTAGGTCTCGCGGCCTCTTGTAGCTTCCTTATTTTCTTATGTTCTTATGTTCTTATACCCTCATAGACAGATGGGTCCCATGGTCGTGGGCTCATGGCCTCCGAAAGATCCTGCCACTGGCGTTGATCGCATCACAAGAGTAGACGGATTTTCAGGTTTTCAGTGCATTGAAATGGTGTACTCTTACCCGATATTACCAAGCTACCAAATAATATTTAGGAAAACTGAGCCTACCATCGTGTTCATGATACGTTGCTGCATATCATGAGCATAATTTAATTATTGTAAGACTACACCTATATCAAGATAATTGAAGGAAAATACTACGCAACCCTCTACTACGCTACAACGCAACCATAATACTAATGCCAACGGACTTACCATTTTACTGCTTTCTACCGCTCTTTACATGGTTACTGCGGTACATGCCTCCCTCCTACCGCGGCATCGTTATATAAGACATAATGTAATACCTATTATACGTATGTATCTTTCTAACGCAAGAATTAACCAGGATCTCCACTCCTGCATCCCCTTCACTGTTAAACTCTGGAACTCTCACCTCTGATTTTTTGTTCACCTTCTTATAAGAACATAAGAACATAAGGAAGCTATAAGAGGCCGTGAGACCTACACGTGGTAGTTCCTGTTACTTTAACACTACCTACATCCATATTTTATCCTCATCCATGAAATTGTCTAACCTCCTTTTGAAAATTCCTATTGACTCCGCACTAACTACCTGATGACTTGAGTCATATTAAATACCAGTAAATAGGCGTTCACACCTAGGTGTGAAACGTGTTCGAGCTCGTATTCCGTTCAGTTTTAAAGTAAAATTATTATCAAATAGCTAAACAAACAAGACAATTTTTCGTCATGGTCAGGCAATTGTAGGGTATAGAGTAACAATAGTTTAGAAAAGTCTGTTTAAAAGTGTAGGTAACAATATATTTTTGCAAATTTCTTCAATTTTATCTTAACAAAATGATTGCTCGTTACAGTCAGCTGTACAAACTTAGCAGGGTTTTCTAAAACCAAATGGTCAGATGGTCATGGTGATCTGAGATATCTTCTTGAACCCCTTGAGCCTCTTCTTGAGCATCTTGAGCCCCTGTTTTTTTTTTTTTACCTGTAGCTTTAATAACGACCGAGATAGGTCCTTTATTTTGCTCAAATTTGCAGTTTTTGGCGTTTTGTGAAAAAGTGGGGGCGAATTTTGAAAAAAAACATTCATAAAGGTTACCTTCATTTTTTAATAACTTTCCAACGGTATGCATTGATTTTCTGTAGCACGAATAGAAACCGAGATGCGCAGCTTTTTCCGGAAAGAATTTCACCCCCCCTAACCCTCACTGAATTGATCTGTCTGTAGTAAAATGTTAATAATCATTTACCACCCTATTTGTGAAACAGTTTGTTCCTATTTATTTTTTTAAATATACGTTTTACCAGTTTAATTCCGTTATTTCTTGTTCTACTCTGTTTACTATAGCCGTAAGAACTTTTCCTACATCTCCCTTATTGTATCCCTTTAACCACTCAAAATCTTCAATTAGATCGCCCCGAGCCCATCTATTGCTGACACGAATTCGCAGTCATCTGGTGAAGCATCAGAGACCTCAGCAGTCTGGGTTCACGCCTGGTAAGTCAACAACGGACCGTATCCTAGCGCTTCGTGTCCTGGTGGAACGCCGACGTGAGTTTCGACAGGGGATGCTTGCAGCCTATGTTGATCTCAAGAAGGCGTTTGACTCAGTGCATCGTGAGTCACTCTGGGATTTTCTGCGACTTCGAGGGATTCCTGCAAGGACTATTGGTTTGATAACTGGTCTGTATTCTGGGACTGAGAGTGCTGTGAAGTGTGGGGCAGGTGTATCCAGCTTCTTTCCTGTGAATACAGGAGTGAGGCAAGGGTGCGTCCTTGCCCCATCACTTTTCAACGCTTGTATGGACTGGGTATTGGACAAGGTTGTAGATCAAAGTGATTATGGAGCATCCGTCGGCAACACCAAGATCACTGATCTTGTTTTTGCCGATGATGCAGTAATCTTTGCTGAGTCGCTGGAGGTCCTGGTGATGGCTCTCGAGGCGCTGCACGAGGAGGCAAAGCCTTTGGGACTTGAGGTCTCCTGGCTCAAGACCAAGGTCCAGGTGTTTGGAGACTTACTAGATGAAGCAGTACAGTCTGTTCATGCGTGTGGCGAGGACATTAAGATCTTGGAAAGTTTTACATACCTTGGTAGCGCAGTCCACAATGACGGCGCGTCACGTCAAGAAGCCTTACGGCGGATTGGCATAGCCCACGGTGTTATGGACTCGCTCAGCGGGAGTATTTGGCGTTGTCGGTACCTGTGCAGGAGGACAAAGATCCGGATCTTCAAGTCGCTTGTGATCCCTGTCTTACTCTATGGTTGTGAGACATGGACACTAAATAGTGACTTGAAGAGACGAATCAATGCCTTTGGTAATAAGTGTCTTCGCAGAATCATGGGGTATCGCTGGGATGATTACGTGTCAAATCAGCGATTGCACCGTGAGACTGAATCGAGGCCTATTACCTGCATAGTCCGTCAGCGCCAACTTCGGCTATATGGGCATGTGGCACGCTACCCTGAAACCGATCCTTCCCATCGGGTTGTATCTGTAAGAGACAATCCGGCGTGGAGGAGGCCAAGGGGGCGCCCACAAGGCTCGTGGCTGGGGCAAGTTGATGTTTCTTGTCGAGAGCTGCTTGGTATGGGAAAGGAGCCTGCATGGGAACTCGCGCGTGGTAACCCCCGGGAGTGGCGTCGTAGGGTGGGCGAGGCGACGCGCCCAACGGCGTATGCCCCCAATGATTGATTGATTGATCCCTACTCCTCTCGAGTGAGTAAATTTAATAGCATTAATCTCCTCTCATAACTAAAGTTCATCCCCTGTATCATTTTAGTCATCCTTCTCTGGACCGATTCTAACAATGTTATCCATTCAGTATATACGGGGACCAAAACTATATAAGTTTTACCAAGTTATACTAATAAGCATTACCCAGCCCATACAAGCGTTGAAAAGTGATGGGGCAAGGACGCACCCTTGCCTCACTCCTGTATTCACAGGAAAGAAGCTGGATACACCTGCCCCACACTTCACAGCACTCTCAGTCCCAGAATACAGACCAGTTATAAAACTAATAAAAAGTTAATAACTACTCCTAAATAGTGTCGGATTGAGCTGATATTTGACATGCAAGTAGTGCTGTCAAAATCAATGGGGGTCTGTGAGACAAACTTTTTGCGTAGAACAAGCCCTTAATGAGTAATTAGCGTAATGATTTAATTAGTGCTAAATAAACTTCGGTTTTACAATAACAATTTTTTTTTCTTATGAAGTACAAAAGTGATCCTCGCTATAGGTTTGTATAATAAAATATCAAGGATAAGCATGCCATTTGTAAATTTACACTTCCGTATGTTATTGGTTTTAACTTGTTCTCCCAAGATCAAGCGTTTTTAGATCACGGAACGTTCTGGAAAGCAAGGTTGCTGTAAGGACGTCTATTGCGCTTTCCTAGCGATTATGCATAGGGATGTATGATCATGGATCAGGCCATGAATTTTTCGGGCCGGGTCGGGTTTCGGGCACAAGATATTGGGTTGGGTCGGGCTGCCAAAAAAGCATCCACTGATGCGTCCGCGCTATGACGTCATTTGATCGTTTTACGTGCTATGACGTTACCTGCACAGCGCTTCTCCGATTGCGCAGCCTGTGCATGCAGGCCGCGTGCCGCTTCTAGAACGCTCCAAGCGCTCAGACGACTCAGGCAGTTGCGCAGCGCTCTCTTTCTCTCTCTTTCCGTGCCTGGGCGTCTCGGGCAGTTGCGCAGAGCGCTCTCTCTCCCTCTCTCCCTTTCCGTGCCTAGGCGGCACAGGCAGTTGCGCAGCTCTCTCTCTTTCCGTGCCTATATAAGCCCTCAACGCACGCGGTTTCGTTGTCATTTGAGAAGGAGCTGCCTGGCAGAACCCTTTCATCTGACCTTTTGCATTTTACAAATTTCAAAGCAATCGCAATTTCAAAGTAATCGCAAGTTCACAGCTAAGTAAAGGGTCGGTCTTGTTATCTTTCTTCTTTTCTTTCCGTTCTTCTTTTCACATCAATTTTGACTAGCATTTCGAAAGGGGAGGGCTAAATTCTGAATCTAATCTGTCTTTGTTACCGTGATAAACTCAGTCTTAAACTCTGGCGACACAAAGCACTCGGCCCTCTTGGCTTTGACAAAACTCCAGTGCTTTCTACACTGCCCTATTAGCTCCCTCAGCCCAGCAATTCCACAAATGTACTATAAAATGTCAGCCCTCTACATATTCTCGAAATTGTGTCCCTATGAAAGCTAAAATGCGGACGAAGGCATAGTAGGGGCACCTACTTGTTGTTGTTATTTTATCTGCAGATAATTATGAACTAAATTTAGGTCTGTAGATTAATAAATAGTTATTAATAGTTACCCTTTGTTGCCTATCGCTTAGCCAAGATCTAATCCAACGATGAACCTTCCCATCTATTCCATGTGCCTTACCTTATTTAAGAGTCTCTCATGCGGTACTTTGTCGAATTCTTACTATGTAAGAATACTGGTACTGGTATACTGGTTACTGGTATCTTCAGACAGCTGAAACACCACCGAACTTTCGCGCGTATTTTAAATGCCCTACGCGCGTTTAAAGGGCTCAGGCTACAGGGAGTGTTGCCATATCATCTAATACAAATTGAGTTTTCCATTATTTTTTTCAGTTATCTTGTTATTTTATCTGAAAAAAATTGGTTGTGGTTGCTGTATGATACAGCAACCACAAGAGAGTAGGCCTACTCTCGTAGGCCTACTGTGGAAAAAAACGCGCTTCTCAAACCACCCCTGGGGTAGTGTGGAAGAGTTTAAACAAAGCCAAGGCCTTCTAGGAGGGCCCTGATAAAGGTATGTAGGTTTTTTATTATTTATATTTGGTCTATTGGATGAAAAGGCCCATCGCCGCTAAAATCGCCTCCAAGAATTGATCTGGATACGTGCATTCAAAATGCTGTATCTTTTTTATTTATTGATCAATTTCTGATCTGTTTGTTTTATTGGAATCTTTATTTAAAGAGCTAAAGTCGGCGCAAAAAAACTTAGGACGCAGAAAAACTAAGAACGGGAATAAAGTCTTAAGCTTTTTTGCCATTTTCGGTGGGAGCGATTGAATTATTTTAAGTTTTTTGTATATCTGGCAGTATACTAGACTGTCTGCTGTAGATTCCTCGCTGCTGCCCGCTGGCCCCGCTCACGGCGCTCAGTATCTTCCAAGTCATAATAGGAAGAGATTGTTGTGTTTGGTTCTCCCACCTTCCTACACCCCCATTCGCCCCTCCATTCTCTAGCACCTCCTCCAGGTCTACTAAAGCATTGTGCCGGACAAATCTCTTTCCATTGCAAAGAAGACACATATAGTAACCTTGTATCGAGGTGGGAAAACCATGGGCCAGATAGCGAGGGAGATGTTTGTTTCCAAAAATACCGTTTCGGTCTTGTACAGGCGGGTGCAAGATGGTGAGTTAGAGATTGCTTTGGCGTGGAAGAAAGGATCAGACCCCCCAAGAAAAACTTCAAAGAAGATTGATCTACTGCTGCTCAAAAGGATTGTTGATGTCAACAATCCCTGTGCAAACACAGGCAATCCCTGCACAAACCATGTGTGCCCGCCTGTACAAGACCGAGACGGTATGTTTGGAAACACACATCTCCCTCGCTATCTGGCCCATGGTTTTCCCATGAGTAACCATACAAGGTTACTATGTGTGTCTTCTTCGCAATGGAAAGATATTTGCCCGGCATAATGTTTTAGTAGACCTGGAGGAGGCGGTAGAGGATGGAGGGGCGAAGGCGGGTGTAGGAAGGTGGGAGAACCAAACACGACAACCTCTTCCTATTATGACTTGGAAGATACTGCGCGGGCAGCAGCGAGGAATCTACAGCAGACAGTCTAGTACACTGCCATATATACAAAAAACGTAAAAGAATTCAATCGCTCCCACCAAAAATGGCAAAAAAAGCTTAAAACGTTATTCCCGTCGTAAGTTTTCATGCGTCCTAAGTTTTTTTGCACCCCCTGTATATAACTTACTAAGTAGAAATATCTTTTAAATGGATTGTTATAGGAGTACCTGGAGAGGCGGTGGCCGAATGGTTAGCATCTTGGAGTGGTGAGCTCGATGTCCCGAGTTCGAATCCTGCCGGGGACCCAACTCTTTCGGCCATCTTTAACGTGGTTGACAAGAGCCTGAGAGGTGAGCACAAGGTCCCGAGTTCAAGTCCCACCAAGGAGCAACTGTAAATCCATCGTCGAGTGGCCGAAGCAACCCACATGCTGCATTCCTGTTCCGTCGACTGCGACTTAAAGTGTGGCGATGGGACAACAGGTAGCAGCGTGTGCCTTCAAACTGAGGGTAGACCATCATAGAAAACGGACCCTCACCTATAATAACACCACAGGTGTCACTATAAAAATCCAGCCTGCGCCAACCATCGGGCGGAGGGCCAACCATCACGTCACTCCATATGATAAAATAGCCTACTGGTGCTATAGGCTTTTATGTAAAAAAAAAAAAAAAAAAAAAAAAAATCTTTGAGGACCATTTTCTCAGAATTTCTTTTTGACTGGTTACCATACTTCTATAAGACTACTTGCTCAATTTTTAACCAATTTTGATTTTTTTAAGTTTCTTTTGATCAGTATGATATAAAGAAGGATTCATCTTGCCAAAATATTGATATATGAATAAATAATGTCTCAGATTAAATGACATCTTGTTGTTGTTGTTTTTTGATGTTCGAAAATTGTATATATCTTGAAAACTAATAATAAAAAAAATTCAAGCAACCAAATTAATAGAAATAAACTTCATCTATAAAATGAACTTTACAAATAAGCATTAGTAGCAAAACAGAAGGAGGAGAGACAGCTTGAAAAATGTACGATATAAAGAAAAACTGAAAAAGATCAAAATTTCTTGATTTTTGGTTTGAAGCAGTTTTGTAATAGTTCCAACATTGTGTTAAAGTTTCATAAAATTTCAACCATTCCTTCTATATGATGACCTGAATGATTACCCTCCCCTTAATCCTAGAACACTAAACTTCTGTTCTTGTAACGTGAACACTAAGGGCCATATTCAAGAATTTTTCTCCACCCGTTGTGTCGGTTTTTGGTATACAAGAATCAAAATACGACGCGACGCGTCGAGCTCAGGGGTGGAGGTATGTCAGCTGATTCCCGACAACTTGCACATCCCCCCTTCATCCCGTTCTCCACTCATTCCATCGTATTTCTTCCCAGACCATTACAGGAGAGTTTTCAACACAACCGAGAGTGACAGCCATACACTGTGAATGCACACGTGTCATCATTAAGGTAAAATCTGGTCCAGGAGGCCTTATATAGGTGTGTGAACTTGTGAGGAAGCCAGGCGGCGGCGGGAGGGTGGAGGGCAGCCATTGTGTGGAGCAGTGGTGGCGGGCCGTTCAAATGTACTCGCACGCATCACTCAGGCCAATTTTTTCTGCACCAACGCCTCAGACAAGTGGCGAACACTAACTTAGCTATTATTTTAATGTCAGAAATGATAAATTTCACTAGTAAAATGTATTAGATATGTATAAAACAGTCAAAATACTGATGCCGCTTTGGGCTCGCTTGTGTTGGTACGCCTGTCAAATATCCACCAGTCGGGGCAGTTCTTGTAGATTAGACCAGTGGAGGTACGACGGTGGAAAATCTCCACCGGCCGGGATTTGACGAGCATTCTTGAATATAGCCCTAAATAAGGGTACGACATACCCGAACTTTGGAAAAAAAAAAAAATACTATATATGAAAATTTATTGAAATAAACAATTGCACATTTAAATGTATGTATCATACAATTAATTGACCTATTTATAATTAATAAATACTTAACATTATGTAGGAACTGATTTTTAAAAATAAAGTGTGAAAACCCCAAAATGTATACACAATTTATAAAAAAAAATTACCAAATAAAAACCACACCGCCGATTTTAACTAAACTTAACCTAAACCCTTCCTAATGAGTAGCCACTGCTCCAAGGCTGTCTTCATCTCTCGGCCAAAGCGCAAACTGTCGGGAAGAGAGGTGAAAAAAAAACATTTTATAGTGACGAAAAAATGTCAGCTTTTTTACTATAATACGTTTTTAGCCTATGATTTCGCTTATAAAGTATATTTATCGACTATTCACAACAAAATAATGGTATTAGGTATAAAACTGCAACATTCAAACTTACCTCGGCATCACACACAGTCTTCAGAGATGGCGTAGTAGTGGTTGGGGCAGACAGGCTTGTGACAGGTGACACACCTGAACCGTGTCTTCTTTCTTATCCAGCCTGTTTGGACAACCACAGCACCGCGCCTTTGGCTCTTTTGACAAACCTGCAGGATTCTTTGCAGGTCCACCCATGCCAGTGGAGTTGATCCCGCACACTTGGGCTATTACAGCCCTCACCTGCTGGTGCTGAGTCGGAGCGCTGAAGCGGGTCTCTGCTGAGGGCTTGATAAGGTCCCAGGCCAACTGCTCCATATATTTGTTCCTGTTCAGGGGTGTGTTCCCATCACGGATCAAGTTCTGTTTGTGGATGATGTCGCGGTCACTATTGTAGATTTCTTCACATTCAACTTCATCAATGTCTTCTTCACTACTTTCACCAGTAGCCGTGAACAGAATATCTTATATGTATATCTTCCTGAGATACATTTTCACGTCTGGAAGCCATGATGAACACTATAGTTAATCACTGTTTATTTTCTGTAAGTTTATCACTTCGTGAAAGGGAAAATAATTAATCACTATAGCCACACTTATTCCAGTATCCGTAAACAAGGGTACGTAGAACCCTACTTGGTTTTAACCCTGTATTTGTAAACTAGGGTACGTTGTACCCTAATGACGTTATATGTAAAAAACGAGGGCGCGGAGCGAAGCGACGTGACCTACCGCTGTCAAGGTTGGGGAAACACGGAAGCTATAGCGAGTATGGGCGCAATGGGTCCATCAGAACATCACGTGATACTAATGAGATCAATAGCGTCGGGTTCCTTGTACCCATGTTTAGCGTTCTAATTAATGCTCTCTAATGTTTTTGCTATAACAGACTCTAATAATTTACCTACCACTGAAGTCAGACTAACGGGTCGATAATTTGACATTAATCCTCTATCACCCTTCTCGAAAATGAGGACTACATCACCTTTGATGTAGGTCGACGAATATCTACGACTTGCCAGATTAGCCAAGAGTATCCACGAATTTTGTCCACGAGTCCAATCTATGGGTCCGATATTATGCCATGGGTAGCTACGACTACCACGCATTGCTACGAGCAGTCACGCATTACTACGAGTAGTCACGCATATAGCTAATATTTTCAACGAGTTGCAAGATTCCATAAGAGTTGCCACGAATTACCAACTCGGCGGCAGGGTTTCTACCCAACGCCACGAGTTCACACGCATGTAAAGGGGTCCCGCCAGGCGATTGACCTCAGTTGACTTTTCCTGACCTTAATTCACGCCACTCAACTGTGACCTAAACCGGCCAACCTATCCTAGACACCATCATGTCATGCCATTTCGTGAAAAGGCCGATGACCATGTCGGAACTGCTATTTTCTTCCGAAGAGGAAACTCGGTACATCACAATCAGGGACACTCAGTCCGACAGCCAGATTCCACCCCATTACCAATCTGCAACAAAACTTTATACCCGAAAGGCATTTATCACTATTTACAGATCACCACGTGGTGATCTAATATGGCCGCGACCACCACCGCCCGTCTTATCTCTGTCTTTCGTCATTATCCTCTCACTGCATTACAGACATGAACACTGCAACACATTGTAAGGGTACTCCGTAGTGTAGAGGTAGCACGCTCGGATCACAACCGAGAAGTCCCGTGTTCGATCCCCAGGCGGAGCGGAGACAGATGAGCTGTTTCCTTAAAACCCGAGCCCCTGTCCACTCAGCAGTGAATGGGTACCGGGTGTTAGCCGGGGTTTGTGACACGCCTTCGGCGTGTCATTTACACGATGGCTTCGGCCAACACTAAGGATGAATGATAAGAATGTTGATATGGAGACGGGGCCATACGAGTGCAGCTCAGGCCCTGTACAATACAACTAGATGAATACACCCACCCACACACAGACACACACGCACACACTCTTAAGTTTTGGAGATTCAGTAAACAACAACACCTTAAATAACAATTCACATGATCAGTACTTACGCAATCCTCCTGCTTTTTCCATGTATCTTACTCCTGTAAAATCGACGGAAATAGAGAGCTTCCTAAAAGACATTAAGGCTGATGCGGCAGGTTATGACGACATTTCACCCAAACTACTAAAACACACCGCCTCTTTCATTTATACTCCTTTAACACATATAATTAACCTCAACTCTAAGACTGGTATCTTTTCAGGTGAGCTATAAAAGGTGATTCCGCTGCACAAATCAGGTAGTAATACTGATATTAATAATTACAGACCCATTTCAATTCTTCCAGCATTTACCAAAATATTTGAAAAAGCACTCTCCACTCGCCTTGTTAGCTACCTTGAGAAAAACCGCTTACTAATCAGGCTGTCAACATGGATTTAGATCAAACCACTCTACAGAGTCAGCAGTTTTACAATTTGTTAATGATGTATCAAAGACTACTGTATACTGGACTTGCTACTCGTGCCCCGCGCCAAACCAAAGCCGTCTGTATGTAAAAGCCTGCGCCTGAGATTGATGACGTCACGGACGGAGTCTGTACGAGGCTACCGAGATGACAAGTTTACCTACCTAATTATATGTTTATCAGTATAAAAGATATATTGTTATCTTCGGAAATGTTTGTTCTATAATATTATCAAATAAAAACCCGTAAAACACACTAAAGAAATGCCATTATGAGACTCTCAAGAAATATGCATGAACTTAAACTCTTCGCCACTTAATATTTTGCTCAAAAACATTTAACATGGAGAATATCAATAGAAACGGAATTTAATTAGCTTTCCATTGCTATATTTCGTTTTCTGATAAATGAATTAGAACCATACATAAATTAGCGTTAACTAACTAAAAAGATCATGAAATCGGGTAATTTTTCCCGATTGATGATGTTATTTATTTAGTTAACGCTAATGTATGTATGGTTCTAATTCATTTAGCAGAAAACAAAATATATCAATGGAAAGCTAATTAAATTCCGCTTCTATTGAATTTCTCCATGTAAAATGTTTTCGAGCAAAATATTAAATGGCGAAGAGTTTAAGTTCATGCATATTTCTTGAGAGTCTCATAATGGCATGTCTTTAGTGTGTTTTACGGGTTTTTATTTGATAATATTATAGAACAAACATTTCCAAAGATAACAGTATATCTTATACCGCCCGTACATCCTCACATGCTGAAAGCTCGGCTCCTACTGACTCGCGGAGCAGACTCTGCTACTGACGTCACGTCCATCCCGCTCTCCCAGGCGCAGGCTTTTACATACAGACGGCTTTGGCCAAACCCGCCATGACCAGTGGAGGCCAGTTTTGCGATTCCTAACATTTTCGAACATCACTCCCATCTCCCTTCCTATGGTTTATCAGTATAAATGATATACCGTTGTCTTCGTAAATGTTTGTTCTATAATATTATCAAATAAAAAACAGTAAAATAAACCAAAGAAATGTCATTATGAGAGAGTGAAGAAATATGCATGAACTTAAATTCACTTAAATTCTTCGCCATTTAATATTTCGCGATTTTTATTTTTACATGAAACATAGCAATAGAAGCGGAGTTTCATAACCTTTCCATTGATATATTTCGTTTTCTGATAAATGAATTATAATCATGCATAAATTAGCGTTAACTAAAAATATAACATCATCAATCAGATCGGCAAGTAAAAAAGTGTTCCATGAATACAGTAGACTATGGTTTATCAGTATAAATGATACACTGTTATCTTCGTAAATGTTTGTTCTATAATATTATCAAATAAAATACTGTGAAATACATTAAAGAAGTGCCATTATGAGACTGAAGAAATATGCATGAACTTCAGAGGTCATGCATATTCACTTAACTCTTCGCCATTTAATATTTTGCGTGAAAACTTTTTACATGAAACATATCAATAAAAGCGGAATTTTATTAGCTTTCCATTTAAATATTTCGTTTTCTGATAAATGAATTAGAACCATGCATACATTAGCGTTAACTAAAACAATTACATCATCAATCTGGTAATTTTCCCGATTGATGAGGTTATTTATTTAGTTAACGCTAATTTATGAATAGTACTAATCCATTTATCGGAAAACAAAATATATAAATGAAAAGCTAATAACATTCCGCTTCTATTGCTATGTTTCATGTAAAATGTTTTCTCGCAAAATATTAAATGGCGAAGAGTTTTGGTAAATATTGAGTTCATGCATATTTCTTCACCATCTCAATGGCATTTCTTTAGTGTATTTTACTGTTTTTTATTTGATAATATTATAGAACAAACATTTACGCAGATAATGGCATATCATTTATACTGATAAACCATAGGAAGGGAGATGAGAGTGATGTTCGAAAATGTCAGGAATCGCAAAACTGGCCTCCACTGGAAATAGCCCAAACTGAGTAGCAAGTCCAGTATACAGTAGTCTTTGGATGTATACAAATACTTGGATGGTAAATTTTATGTAGCTGAAATATTCTTAGATCTATCAAAAGCCTTTGATTCCTTAGATCACAACATACTTCTCGACAAACTAGAACATATAGGGATAAGGGGCATTACTCACCGGTAATTGAAGAGCTATATTAGTAACAGGCCACAAAGTGTATATTGTAATTCCATGTATTTTTTTCTTCAAAGTTATAACTAAAGGTGTACCCCAGGGATTTATTTTAGGGCCTCTTCTTTTTCTCATGTGCATTAATGTTATGCCAAATGATAGCACAAAATGTAAATTTACTATTTATGCTGATGGCACTAATTTTTTATTAGCTGATACAAATATTGATTCCTTACATATACATTTAAATTTTGAATTAAATTTAATAAATCAATGGTTATATTCCAATAAATTGCACCTCAATATTGCCAAAACCAATCACATACTTTTCCAAAATGATCAATAAAGAATATAATGCCTCCATTGTCATTAAAAAGTTAATTGATTCAACGTGTGCCTCATACAAACTTTCTAGGAATACATATTGATGAGAACTAAAACTGGAGATTACACATTAATCAAGTTTGTTTGAAATTATCTAAAATATATGGTATAGCCTACTGTATACGATCCACCATCAACTTACAACTGAATCTATGTTAAATATATATTATACGTCATTGCGTTACCCTCACTTGATCTATTGTGTTTCCATATGGGATTGTACATGGCCATCTTTCTTAAATAAATTTATAATAGCCCAAAATATTCATCAGGAGAAGCATTCTAATTATGGGTAAATTTGCTTCCAGAAGCCAAATATATCCACAGTTAAATATATTAAACTTAAAATTTCTAAGAAAATATTTCATATTGTTGCTTATCTATAAGAATATTAAATTCTACCCAGGAATTAAGGTTTTCAATTTTAATGGAAATATATATAATACTGGGGAAATAATATCAATTTAGTGTGTCCACAGTTTCGTACATCCCTCTACAACAACAGTGTATTGTGTGAAGGTCCTCAGTTATGGAATGCTCTTCCTATTGATATACCCGCCAGGGTGGCGCGGTTGGTAGAGTCACGGACTCGCGTGCAGAGTCCCTGCATTCGGTCAGCGGTTCGGGCCCACCAAGTTCGTCCTGACGTGGTGGCGCTTTGTATAGTCAATAACCTTGTAGTTGGTACATGCAAAGTGTCTAGATAGGATAAAAGTATCGTATCTTATCTTCCTATTGATATAAACATTCTGATGGATGCTGGAAATTTACTACAATTCAAGAGGAAAATAAAGACCGATTTGTTTATTTGTCACAATACTGATGTAAGGGACTGTATGCATCAAACCACTGATAAAGTTATCTTTATTAAGTGTATACATGTCAGTACTTTGTATACTTGTGTTGAAACTTTGTCAATTGTCCGTGTATGCGTAGCTAAGCATTTTAGGGTTATTAATAGTGTATAGTTGGTAGTCATTTATAATGTCTGTACTACTGAACAACCATTTTGTTATGATTTTGTCTGTCGAAGAGCTTATGCTAGGGTCTCTGTAATAAGAAGTTACCGTCATTCATAGGCCCTATGTTAAACGCTACTGGGCGCCATCTTAGTACCAGGGCCTCGCTGTTCACCCAAGACCCGCGGAAGTTCTCAAGGCATGACCCCGCAGTATATCATGTTATACATGTAGTAAGGTATACTGTTTATCTTCGAATGCCTTGTTCTATAAGATTATCACATAAAACATAGTAAAACACATTAAATAAAGGTCATTATGAGACCCTGAAGAAATATGGTGAACTTAACATTCACTTAAAACTCGTCGTCATGTAAAACTTTGAGCTGTCGTCATGACAGCTTATAAGATGGAAGATATCAATAGAAGCAGAATTGTATTAGCTTTCCATTGATATATTTAGTTTTCTGATAAATGCAGTAGTAGCATGTATAAATTAGCGTTAACTAAATAAATCGCGGCGGGTGCCGTTCTCTCTCTCTACTCTCGTCATCTCTCTCTCTCTCTCTCTCTCTCAGTTTCACTCATCTTATCTTCTCTCTCCTCATCTCTCTCTCTCTCTTCCGTGAAAGAGAGAGAGAGATAGTATAAGTGAAGAGATAATGATGAGAATGAGAGAGTACCCAAAAAAAACTTTTCTAATTCTCTCTCTCTCTCTCTCTCTCTCCTCTCTCTCCTCTCTCTCTCTCTCTCTCTCTCTCTCTCTCAATGTATATATATATTATATATATATATATATATATATATATATATATATATATATATATATATATATAATATAATATATATATATATGAATATTATATATTTAGAGAGCGAGAGAATTAGAAAAATTTTAGTTTTTGGTTACTCTCTCTCACTCATTCTCTCTCTCTCTCTCTCTCTCTCTCTCTCTCTCCGTGTAAGTGAGAGAGAGAGAGATATATATATATAAGTGAAAAGAGATATGAGTGAGAGTAACCAAAACCTTTTTTCTAATTCTCTCTCTTCTCTCTCTCTCTCTCTCTCTCTCTCTCTCTCTCTCTCTCTCTCTCTCTCTCTCTCTCTCTTCTATTCAATATATTTATATATATATATATATATATAATATATATATATATATTATAATATTTAGAGAGAGAGAGAGAGAGAGGAAGAGAGAGAGAGAGAGAGAGAGAGAGAGAGAGAGAGAGAGAGAGGAGAGAGAGAGAGAGGAGAGAGAGAGAGGAGAGAATTAGAAAAGTTTTTAGGTTACTCATTCATACCTCTCACTCATATTTCTCTTTCACTTATATCTCTCTCTCTCTCTCTCTCTCTCTCTCTCTTCACGGAGAGAGAGAGAGAGAGAGAGAGAGAGAGAGAGAGAGAGAGAGAGAGAGAGAGAGAGAGAGAGAGAGAGAGCGGCCCCCGCCGCGATTTATTTAGTTAACGCTAATTTATACATGCTACTACTGCATTTATCAGAAAACGAAATATATCAATGGAAAGCTAATACAATTCTGTTTCTATTGATATCTTCCATCTTATAAGCTGTCCCACAAAGTTTTACATGACGACGAGTTTTAAGTGAATGTTAAGTTCATCATATTTCTTCAGTCTCATAATGACCTTTATTTAATGTGTTTTACTATGTTTTATGTGATAATCTTATAGAACAATAATTTCCGAAGATAACAGTAATCTTTTATACATGTATAACATGATATACTGCGGGGTCATGCCTTGAGAACTTCCGAGGGTCTTGGGTGAACGAAGAGGCCCTGGTACTAAGATGGCGCCCATAAATCGAGTTGTCGACTACTCTATTATTCAAGGTACTCTAGCTTATGCTCGACACACATCACCGCCGCCGCCACGATGGTCAAGTGAATAGCGCGCTGGCCTGCCATTCTGTGTTAGCCGGTTCGAATCCTCTCTGTTCCCGGTGATTTTTCACTGACAAATTCAGGCGGTTACTGTCCCCCTTGAAGAAGGGGATGGGTGTGTGTGTGTGAGGTCCCAGCATTAGCCAAAGATCGATAATAATAAGCTCTAAGCTCGCACCGGTAGTAGGGTGAAAACTGGCTATCGCGTGGACAAGAACATGGGTGAATAACACACACACACACATCCTTCACAATCCACCCTCACATGCCCTAATTTATCACCCTCTCATTCACCACCACTACCCTCTTCCCCTTCACTAACATAATTGTATAGTAATCAATAGTGAAATAGGTCAAATAAAATTCGAAGTATGAAAACAACAAAGTACAATAATTAAACATAATGATAATGATGATAATAATAATGATAATATTAATAAATAAACAATGATAATAATAGTAATGATGATAATGATGATAAAAGTGGAATATCATACTGCACTACGATTTTTCTCAGAAACCGTGATTACACACACACACACACACACGGGTGTTCTGTCTTTAATGTAGTAGTTAGCACACTCGGTTCACAACCGAGAAGTCCCGGGTTCGATCCCCGGGCGGAGCGGAGAAAGATGGGCGGTCTCCTTAAAACCCAAGCCTCTATCCACCTAGCAGGGAATGGGTACTGGGTGTTAGCCAGGGTTTTTGCCGGAGGTTGTGACCCTCTTCCCGGGGTGATGGTTTCGGCCAACACTAAGCACTAAGGAAGCAAGTTAAAAATGTAGCTATGGTGACGGGGTCATACGAGTGTAGCTCAGGCCATATACCAATTCAAGATCCACCTTAAGCTTCAGTAATTCCAATTTCCGGTCAAGGATGGCCATTGCTGGAGAAGGTGGCAGCAGGAGATGATGCTTGGATTCTTGCCTGACAAGATCTGGTGGATGCTCCCTTATCTCGCCCTATATATATATATATATATATATATATATATATATATATATATATATATATATATTATATATATATATATATATATATATATATATATATATATATGTACAACTGGTAGGAAATTTTCCTTTATACTCGTAAGTGGTTCGTACTATATATATATATATATATATATATATATATATATATATATATATATATATATATATATATATATATATATATTATATATATATATTGTACGTAACTATTGTGCAAAGCTTTAATTGGCATAATATTTTCATTTCAGATATGTATATACTTTTATTGCGTTACACTGATTTCATGAAGGGATTTTACGATACATAAAATCACTATCAAAACAAAACTAAGATGTGCGTTCAATAGCTTTTATCTGGTTTCGCGTACATAATGTTGCCTTCCACACTGAAGTTAAAATTTATATGCGTGCTGCTTATAAATACAGGTTTGCCTGATATTAATTAACGAGGTTGTTACCTAATGACGGATACAATTTGATAATTACTTTTTCGCTGATATGTGTTCTGCTAATTAACGGGTTTTGTTGCTCGTCGCCTTCCACATCAACGGAATATAAAATTTTCCACTTATTTGATTCCCACCAATTATAATGTTTTTTTCTCTCTTCAGCATATATTTTTACGTACACTCTTATCGTAGTACCTTTTCAGCTCCCCTAACTATTTTATTTTAAATCATAAGGAACCGGCCACGTGCCAGTCGTAGTAAGTCGTAAGTCAGAGGGAGGTGGGGAAAATAAAAACAGGGAGATTTCCATAATTTTCCAGTGATAGGGATGAAAGATTGAAGATACTGGTTAACTATTGTATTAGGAAGATAGACAAAATAGGGATGAGAGCAAGTTTAGAGTAATTATATTTTTTTGGGTTAAAATTACAATTAGGGTGACTTATCCAACTACTCAATTAAAATTTCAAGGAAGGGAAATTTTTGCAATTACAATTACAAGTATAATTACTCAATTTTAACATTTCCAAATTACAATTACAATTACAGCAAAGCTAATGTTCAATTACATATTTCAATTACATTTTCCATAGTATATACTGAACTAATTGCTGATTATATTTTATAATTATATATACATATATATATATATATATTTTATATATATATTTTATATATTATATTATATAATATTATTTTATATATATATATATATTATATATTATATATATATAGTATATATATTGTATATATTTTTTTTTTACATCACAAAGATGGCCAAGGCACAACAAAATGGGTACACAAGCCCGCTTAGTTGCCAGTCCCTAAAGAAGAC
>JACEEZ010000565.1:75000-102883 GCA_016584305.1 Chionoecetes opilio
ACCCTGTTTAGCGCCCCCGTGGTGTAGTGGCTAGCCCGCTTAGCTACAAATATGCGGGCCCTCGTTCGAATCCGGGTCAGGACTGTCGGCGGCAGCCGAATCAGCTGTTCATCCTTCCTTTCGGGGTTGGTTGAAAAAAACCTGGGGAAACCTGGGGAACCTGGGAGGTAACTGTGGTAACCCGGATGTCACACTAGCCCTGTGTCCCGCGGTAATTGGTTGTCACCCACCACAGACTACATAGGCTAATGCGACGGCTATGAGCACCGAGGCTCAGCATAGCGTATGTCCCCATTTTTATATTTACCTATTTAGGAAAGCTGTATGAGTGATTCCCCCCAAACATGAGATACATAATCCATACATAGGGGATAATGCCCCTGAACAAAGCAAGCAGTTAGGAGGGTGGAAAATATGGACGCAGACGCTATTATACACCTAATTTTCTGAGAAGCTGATTTAACAAAAGATGAGCTTTCCAGTGAAATTTCCAACTTGAGATTTTTAGTATAAGATATCCCAAGAATGTTAATTGTTGAAAAGGGACACAGCCGTGTGTCATTGAATAAGTAGATCATAGGTGTCTGGAAGGTTATGTGGAGTAAATACGTGTCGGGTTTTTGAGGCACTGAGCATAACAAGGTTAGCTTTGCCCCATTCAGAAATTCAAGATATATAAGATGTTAGGCAGTGAGTGGCATCAATCCGTGAATAACTTAATTACTGTTGAGTTGGACGGCAAATAAACGTCTTTGAACAATGTAGGGTAGAGTCATCAGCGTAGGAATGTAGAGGTCATTGTGTTAGACTTCGAAAATCATAATTTATAATAAAAAGAGAGTGGGTGATATGACAGAACCCTAAGGCACACCACAATTAATAGACATAGGAGAAGAACAAAAAATGTCTACAACCGATGCAACAGAAGAGTTGGAAAGAAAACTTGAGATGAAGGAACAGGAAGAAGGATATAAAGAGTAGGAGGGTTGTTTATAAATTAAAGATTTGTGCCAGATTATATCAATAGCTTTTGATATGTCAAGGGTAACAGCAAAAGTTTCACCGAACCTCCTAAAAGAGGATGACCAAAATTCAGTTACGAAAGTTAGAAGATCGCCAGTGGATCGCCCTTTACGAAAACCGTACAGGCGATCAGAGAGAAGATTGTGAACATAGATATGCTTAAGAATTTTTTTGTAAAGGATTGATTCAGAAACTTTAGAAATCCAGGAAATATAAGCAATAAGACGGTATTTTGAAGGATTAGAATGGTCTCTCTTCTTATATAGGAACAGGTTTACGTGAGCCAACTTCCAGCAAGAAGGAAATGGGAAATTAGATAGACAGAAAAGGAAAGGTTTAACCAGGCAAAGTGCAAGCACAGAAGCACAGTTTTTGAGAACAATAGGAGGGAGTCCGTCAGTACTATATGCCTTAATAAGATTAAGGCCAGAGAAAGCATAGAAAACATAATTCCGAAGAATCTTAAAAACAGACATAATATAGTAAAAGGGAGGCGGTGGCCGAGTGGTTAGCATCTGAAAGTTGCAAGTTCGATGTACCGAGTTCGAATTCCGCCAGGAGACAACAATTTTCGACAATCGTCGAGTGGCTTATCGAACACTAACATGCTGCTCAGTAATTCTACCTTCGACGGCAAGTGCATCGGAAGACACATGGAGGCATTATTAGTCTCTAATTATAGTCACCACTATAAAAATCCTGCCTGGGCTACCACGGGCGAAGGCCAACGATCAAAGCCCTCAATTGAACCTCCAGGGTGTACCATCCGAGCCATGGAGGACACTGCCTACAGGCGTTATAAGCCGAACTGTAAAAATAAATCAGTCATAGGATACATGAGAGGGAGGAACAAGCCCTTAATCATCCAGATGGATAAAAAAATGAAGATAAGTTGTAATATATTTTTAGGGTTAGGTGACAGAAGTCACGAAAATAGTTGGAACAAGAATTATTATTTTTTTATTTTTTTATTTATGAAGGAGTTTTTGGTAAGTTGAAGAATAGATTTTGCATGATTACAGGCAGAACTATAAAGGTCATGAGTTTCAAGAGATGGATGGCTGGTCTCTTTCTATATATTGGAAAGCACGAAAAGAAGCTTTAAACCAAGGTTTACGGGCTCATGGATTAGAGAACTGTTACATCTTTCCTAACGGGAACTCCTATCCTCATATTTACATAATTATATATCATATAAGCATCTTACCTCTCTCTTCTCTCCACCTGCTTCTGCTCCTTCCAACTTAACCACTCTTTCCTTTTATTCAACCACTTACTCTTGCAGCATTTTCTGACACCCTAACTGTCTAACATCTTAAATGTGACATCACAGTTCTCTAATAAAGTCAGGAAAGATAAAAGCAATGGTAATGCTTATGATAATACTACTAATAGTAAAGCTACTGTTATCATCATTGTAACAAGTCAGGAGCTGGTGCCGTTACAAGGTTAAACATCCGGTTCGATTGTTGCTATGCTGTTGACAGTTATATTTAGGGAAGAAAAACCGAAATAAACAGAAATTCACAGACGGATGCCACAGAGGGCCTAATTTCTGCTCTTTCTTTCATTTTTAAATGGGTCAAGGCACACCTAATTTTGACCAATGCTTCAAAAGCCTATTATCTTCACTATTAAACTCAACATAGCTTTCGAGAAAACTGCCCACTCTTCTTCAATTACGATCAATGTCTCCCTCTTGCACAATTAACATTATTGGGCTATCATATACCAGAAACCTCAACTTGAAATTTCACGAAACCTTCTTACTAAATCAGCTTCTAAGAAGTAAAGTGTCCTATCGCCTCTGTGTCCATTTTATTATCCCTCCTAACTGATTTCTCTCTACGGGGGCCTTATCCGTTCATGTACGGATTATGCCTCTCATATTTGGAAGGGGGGAATCCAATCATACAGCTCTCCTAAACAAGGTAGAGTAAAAAAAAAAAATCGTCACATCAATTCCCCGCCTCTAACTAAGTCTTCAACCTCCCTATCACCGCCACAATGTTGCCTCTCTTGCTATCTTCTACCGTTATATTCATGCTTACTGCTCTTCTAAATTTGTGAACTGCGTACTCACCTCCCGCGGCCTCGCTGCACAATACTTTCTACTCATTCCTATCTCTATTCTGCCCATATTAGTAATGCAATAGTTAACCGGTATATTCACTCTTTCATCCCTATCACTAGTAAACTCTGGAACTCTCTTTCTGTATCGGCGGAATGGATTTTCATTTGCGGTGCTCGCTTCTGCTGTTAGTCTGCCTCTCTGTTTGCCTTTTACGATGTTGTTTGATACCTAAACAGTAATGACACCACAACGCACGAAAAATAACCCAAGAAATTTAGCAGAAAACCTACACAATCGATGCAGAATGAGGAATAAGTGGAGAGGTATGTGAGTGTGGAATATGCGGAGGGAATATATATCAACGAAGAAACAGTGGAATGATAAAAAAACAATAGAATATCTATAAGGAAAGGGAACCATGAAAGAATCCATGATATGAAAAGAATATAATGCGAAAGATTTCGGAAATGATAGACAGGAGAGAAGGAGAAACGAGGATGCGAGCATGGAAAAAAGGATTTCATAAACTGATCCTCAAGGCAGAAGAAAATGCATTATATCCAGCTGTCTACGTTTATGAAGAGAAGTGATTGAGAGGCGCCCGCAGTCTCCTTTTCTTGCTCCTCCTGCACGCACACGCCACATTGGATACCATTCATCCTGTAATTGCCCGTTAAGTCCAGATGAAGAGGCTTCATTTCCTCGCGCCTTGTCACAAATAAGATCATCTACTCGCTTTACCAGCATAACCGTCATAACTCACTTGTGGGCAAGAGAGGGACGGAGCGAGTGAATGAGTGAGTGAACGAATGCATGCATGTTCTGAGGCTTCAACCAAACTGACTTGAAGGAGCGGTATCATCTCACCAGGCATTCACTTCACCACCGCCAGCCGAAGACTTAGCAGACAAATTTTTTGACTTCGTTTTACTACACCCAAACAGTAATCACGAAGCTAGAGGCAGGTTCACCCAACAACGCGATCGGATTTGTTTAACGCCCAAACCCTAGCATGGCTCTTTGCTCAAACCTTTGCAAATTTTTTTACTCTGGTTGATGAAGTGTTTCTTTCTCCTTCTCCTCCACCCTCTGTCTATATTATGCCAATTATTAAGATCCTTTGTAATGATGTTTTCTTTGCCCTTTCTGGCCTAGATCCACGGAAGGCTTACGGTCCTGACGGAGTCCCTCCCATTGTTCTCAAAAACTGTGTTTTGTGATTGCACCCTGCCTGGTCAAAATGTTCCGTCTTTGTCTATCTACTTCCACCTTTCCTTCTTGCTTGAAGTTTGCTCACATTCAACCTGTTCCTTAGAAGGGTGACCGTTCTAATCCTTCAAACTTCAGTCCTATAGCTTTGACTTCCTGCTTTTATAAATCTTTTGAATCTATACTTAATAAGAAGATTCTTAAGCATCTATCTGCTCAAAATCTTCTATCTGATCGTTAGTACGGTTTCCGCAACCCCGCTGTGGGGAGTCACCTTGTCGTGGTGGCGGGGCTTGAAGCGTGGTCGACGGCGCCACCTACTTTGGCGGCCTGCCTGCCATTGTTGGGTTCGGTGGCCGTCGGCCTCGTGGACCAAGCGCTCCCCCTTCGTCACTGGGAGGTGGAGCCTTCCGGTGATGTCGCCTTTATACTTCATCCCCCTTTCTCTCCTTTCTTAGGGCGATTCTAGGCCAGGTGAGACCCTTCTCTTCCGTCTCACGCTTCTTCTTTCTTTTAAACTTCACACTCCGCTCCCCACGTGTTTGCCGTGCGTGGCGTCCCGTATATATATTCCCCGCGCGCCCCTCTATCTGGGAGTTGAGTCCACCGCGGGGCGGGTTGTAGTTCCCTTCGGTGGGCAACACGCTCCTTTGGTAGGGGGGTTGGGGTAAGACGGGAGGTCCAGTGTGGCCCCGCTGGATCAATCGGCTGGTCGTGCGAATTCGAGGTATCACTGTTAGCAGTTCACCTCACTTCTCGCCAGGTGGCCATAGTGTCGTCTCAAAAATATGTGGACAACTTTAAATCTCTCAATACATGTACATTTTTCTCTATACATTTAACCAGTGCATTTTTCTCTTTCTTTTTATGTATGTTGGGTAATATATATATAATCTTTTAATAAAATGATCAGCCGTACAATACCTACGCAGTACGCTGCTCGTTACCATGACAACCACACCACATGTTTTCCTCTTAAAATTAGGTTGCCAAGTTGTGTCATTATTGTCGACATACTTCCCTCCATTCTCTCTCTCTCTCTCTCTCTCTCTCTCTCTCTCTCTCTCTCTCTCTCTCTCTCTCTCTCTCTCTCTCTCTCTCTCTCTCTCTCTCTCTCTCTCTCATTGCTATTAACTGGTACTGTTCCGGAGACTTAAAATCTGAAATGAAATGAAATTAAATTAAATGATAATTAAACTTAAAATCTTTAATCTGGTACTGAGAGAGAGAGAGAGAGAGAGAGAGAGAGAGAGAGAGAGAGAGAGAGAGAGAGAGAGAGAGAGAGAGAGAGAGAGAGAGAGAGAGAGAGAGAGAGATTATTAATATGTGAAAGGTAAGAAGGAAGGGAAGAAAGGAAGGGAGGAGAGAAGGAGGGAGGAAGGAAGGGAAGGAGGGGGAGATAGAGGTAACACGACTCAACCCCTTCTCCTCCTCCTCTTCCTCTTCCTACATACGATTTATTGTAATATAATAAATAATACTATTACTACTATCATTTGAGAGAAGAGAGAGAGGAGAGAGAGAGGAGGGGAGAGAAGAGAGGAGAGAAGAGAGAGAGAGAGAGAGAGAGGAGAGAGAGAGAGGAGAGAGGGGAGAGAGAGAGAGAGAGAGAGAAGAGAGAGAGGAGAGAAGGGGAGAGAGAGAGAGAGAGGAGAGAGAGAGAGAGTTGGTTCAGTTAACACAAAAACAAGTCATCGTAAATTCTAAGTTTATAGCCAGCGGGCCCAGGCCCGACGTGCGACTATCGTGCGCCTGGGGAAGCGTGAAAGGCTGCGGATTATGGTTGCCACTTAAGCCGCAGCCTTTATAATGTATGCCAATTTCAGTAAGTTCCAGACAATGGACATGTGTTTTCCTTTCAGGAGTTGGCTCAATATAGTCCCTAGTTGCATTTCTTGGCATGTCTGTAAGAACTGACTGTTTTAACATTGTAACAGGCCTCACTTTGGTATTTTGTTAAATGTCCTTATAATTTTTTTAGTTTTCCACAACGATGAAATTGTTTATTAATATAGAGTATGCATATTATGATATACATTGGATACTAAAAACTTCATTGAAGTACAGCATCAGCTGATAAACAAAACAATAAACATGCCTAACTGATTACTTTAAAGGACCTTGTCCTCATTTCTGAGAGACGACACTATGGACATCTGGCGAGAAGTGAGGTGAACTGCTAACAGTGATACCTCGAGGCTAGGGTCAAGCGGAGGTTGCCTGGTGGGCACCGCATCGGTCCCGCTGCTGCCACCAAACACCAGGCAATCGAAGCGTATACTTCCCCGCTACCCCTGGAGCTGTTGGGTGAGGTCCTTCCCCAACAGACAGCTTCCGCTCGTTGGGCTCCGTGGTGGGTGGGGGCGTGGGGTAGTGAAGTAATTTCGTTTATGAGTACAACTGCTAATTTAGCCCGTCCTGCCTCTCTCCCTGACGTCCGCTTGTCCTCGACATCTCCCACTGAATCCTCTCGCGTTGCCACCTTGGCGCCTTTCCAGGCCCGAAGTGGCACGAAGCGGGCAGCCGCCCCTTCCTCCTCAGCTCCCCGGTCTGGCGGTCCCCGCTCCAAAGGACGCAGACAGGGATTGAGAGACGTGCCTGGCCCTAGGGGCACTTCTACGTTGGACACCTTGCTTCTGTCCAACGTGTCCCAGGCCTTATCATACAGAGCAATACATGATATTTCCATGGCATATGGTGTGGTTCGCCGCATTCGTATTATTTATCTACGGTGGCGAGGACCACACAAATAGGTGTTACATCATTTTTGCTACAGAAGACGGCGCAACATTTGCCCTAGAGCAGTGTTCTTCAAACTGTTTTCATCGCGACCCAGTTTGATTTTATGCATTACATTCACGACCCTATGTTACAACTGTTGCTGCTTTCTCACTTCGTTGTGATTTTTTTTACAATTACATACATACATACATATGCATATAAATGTGCATATATATACGGTATACATACATACATCTATGGATTCAAAATAATTACATGTGTTTGAGTGTGCCAATGTAAATTTTATCTATAAATTTAATAGTAGTTGAAAAAAATGTAGAACTACTGTTCAAATTCTAACTATGTAAGTAGAACAAAATAGTATTGCTTAATTGGCAAGTGAATATTGTGCGTAAGTCCTGCCTTCTCCTCCCATCGACACACACTCACTCTCTCTCTCTCTCTCTCTCTCTCTCTCTCTCTCTCTCTCTCTCTCTCTCTCTCTCTCTCTCTCTCTCTCTCTCTCTCTCTCTCTCTCTCTCTCATTAATGCATTTCACATATTATTTATATAATTATCTGTTTACGACTTGGCTACCCACTGAGTAAAAGCTTGCGAACCAGTATTGGGTCGCGACCCGTACTTTGAAGAACCCTGCCCTAGAGGAAGCCACGTAATTGGAAATTGGTGAGAAACATTACAGAGCCGAACTTCTTCGCTCTGTAAATGTTGCAGAAGGCCCTGAGGACTACGTTCCTAACACTTTCCAGGACACTACATCATCTACACCAACTGTCCGCCAAACCCCAACCCCTTATTGGTACGTGGCATATTACAAGGAAAGTAGAGGCAATTTCTTCCATGCGGCGCGATTTCTTGAAACGGAAATTGGAAAGATCCCGGAAGGCCACCTGAAAAGGTATGGCAGAGGAGTTTTAATCCGAGCCAAGGACCTTACTCAGGCTTGGATGCTCCTTCACATGCCCATCACCTCTGTCTGCTATTTTGAATCCATCAAACCTCATCCAAAGTTCAATTACAGCAAAGGCGTAGTCTACAACTACGACCTATATGAATTCTCGGAGGAGGAAATAATAAACATGTGCCCGAATAGAGTTCAGAAGGTCTCAAAGGTCAGAGGGAGCAAAAACATGATCGTTTTCACTTTCTACGGATCAAGTCTCCCCGATTCCATCAGGATCGGTCCCAAGTCTATAAGAATAAAAGTCTTTAACGACCGCCCTATGCAGTGCTATGAGTGCTACAGCTTTGGCCACGGCAAGAAGCATTGTAAATCCCCTCCTCGCTGTGGTCGATGCTCGGCGTTGGATTCCCATGACACAGCTGACTGTAAGTCAAACCCCTACTGCTTCCACTGCCGTGATGCTCACCCACCGAGTTCTCGACAGTGTGGGACATACAAGTTAGAAGAAGACATCCTTTATTTGGCCAACTCCCAATTTATCAGTCTCGGGAGCGCCAGAAGAGAACTTTCTCACAGATATGCAGGCGGGGGAGGAAGCAGGACCTACGCATCCGCGATGGCAGCTGCTTCTTCAACTAAGACTCCTAATCAGCCTGCCACAGTTCCTCCACCACATTCTCCTAAACCTAATCAATCCATCCAAGTGCCAAAATAAATCCATCCAAATCCAATAAGTTCTCGATATTGACCTGCGATTCTGTGGAGTCTGCTGACTCCTCTCACAATGAGCCTCCAACTACCTCTCGTGTAGTGCATGTCGCACACGGAAAGTATAACAACAGTGATTCCTCCTTTAAGAGGATCCCAAAAACCCATCCTACTAAGGAATCTCAGAAGCGAACTCGCAGTTCCACTGAGTCCTTAGAGTCAGTGGGCGTCCCTCCGGCTAAAATCTCTATTGGTGAGCAGGAGGGAATGGAATTGAGTAAAGCTACACCTACTGATAGGTTTGAGAGTACTGTCATGACTCCTAATATCACTGCCGCTGTTACCACCACTGAAGCGGCTAGCGACACAGCTATCCATCATGCTGATGGCGAAGGTGTTTCACAACTTATGGACATACAAGTAGTTGATAGCCATGCTAATAAGCAATTTTCAAGACCCTCGACGGAAGCTATCAGTAAAATTAGTATTAGTAAATCTTCTGACAGTAACTCAGCATCCTTGGTGGGACATACGGTATCTACTACTGCTGCGGGACCTCGTGTGAGGATCCCAATTACACGACCGGATACACACAAACGCCAATCAACATCTGGAAAAGTAAGGAACAGTAGTTTACCATCTTCTACAATAAAGAAAAAAGATGCTGGACTTTCAAATACCGCAGCGTCTACAAGTCGTAAGGCTTCTACTGCAGCATCATCACACACACAATAATGTTTTGCTTCAATCCTCCAATATATTCGTGGATTACGTGCAAACTGGGAAGAACTGGTCTTTCTCATCAACGAGCTGGACCCAGTTGTTTTCTGTTTACAAGAGACAATGGTTGGGCAGGGAAGGTGTCTCTGCCCGACAGGTTTTATCCCTGTACACACACCACCTCCAGCAGGTGGTGGCTTTAGTGGTGATTGTGGCCTTTACCATCATCGGGATGTCTCCTTCTCTGTCATCCCGCTGCAATCACCCTTGCAGGCTGTAGCAGGTCGTATCCATCTGCACAAGACCTGCACTGTCTGCTCAATATATCTACCTCTAAATGACGACATACCTCTCCAAGATCTTGAGGATCTTATACGCCAGCTTCCCCGTCCATTTTTTCTCCTTGGAGACATGAATGGGCGGCCTTTTCTGTGGGGAGATTCCACCAGAAATCGTCGCGGTGATTCTCTCGTAACTTTTATAGATGGCAACAACCTAAATATACTAGGAAATAGACGTCCACACAAAAGATGTGGAACGTGTCCAAGCTCGCACAGGCTAAATACATAAGATTACATAAGATTACTTAAGATTACTTAAAAATACTTAAAAACAAGAACAACAAAGTGACATGTACAAGCCAATATGCACTCTAGACCTTGCCCCCATTCGTGGAGTAAACATTTTGCAAGCCTATATGCACTCTAGACCTTGCCCCCATTCGTGGAGTAAACATTTTACAAAACTATATGCACTCTAGACCTTGCCCCCATTCGTGGAGTAAACATTTTACAAGCCTATATGCACTCTAGACCTTGCCCCCATTCGTGGAGTAAACATTTTACAAAACTATATGCACTTTAGACCTTGCCCCCATTCGCAGAGTAAACATTTTACAAGCCAATATGCACTCTAGACCTTGCCCCTATTCGTGGAGTAAACATTTTACAAGCCTATATGCACTCTAGACCTTGCCCCCATTCGTGGAGTAAATATTTTACAAGCCAATATGCACTCTAGACCTTGGCCCCATTCGTGGAGTAAACATTTTACAAGCCTATATGCACTCTAGACCTTGCCCCCATTCGTGGAGTACACATTTTACAAGCCAATATGCACTCTAGACCTTGCCCCCATTCGTGGATTAAACATTTTACAAACCTATATGACAGATTCACCAATCTATTTAGTACCAAAGAATAAATTCGGCTGAAATAGGTGTCCAAGCTCGCTTCGCTCGCTTGGACAATTAAACACAGGAAAACCTACACATTTCCATTCACAGACGGGAACATTGACTACTATTGACCTATCACTCTGCAGTCCACAGGTCGCTTTCGACTTCTCATGGTAGGTGGGCGATTCTCTTCGAGGGAGTGACCATTATCCCATACTACTAAAAGCAGTGTCATCGCCCCCTTCCCGATGTCTCCCAAAATGGTGCCTCTCTCGTGCAGACTGCGAGGGCTTTCAAAAGGCTTGTGTTTTTGAACATCATATAGATGACTTTCATACAATAGATGAGGCCGTTGAATACTTTGTGTCTCGAATCCATTTTGCAGCCTCGCTGAGCATCCCCCGCACTTCTGGCTCTTTCTCCCGCCGGCCTGTTCCGCGGTGGAATCGGGACTGTACGGCAGCGAGGAGTCACTCCCGCCGTGCTGAGGCGCAATACATATCGCGGCCAACTTCACAAGAACTAAAAATAACCTTCCACAGGTCAAGAGCTCGATACCATCGGGTAATGAAGGAGGCTCGTCACTCCTCTTGGAGGGCTTATATAAGTTCGATCTGTGCATCTACAGTCTACACCGGTGTCCAAGGTTTGGCAAAGAGTGAGAAAAATGAAGGGGAAGTTTATCCCCTCCTCCCCTCCAGCTCTATCGATTAATGGAGACCCTATGGCAGATCCCTTGACTGTAGCAGAGGAAATTGCTTCCCATTTTGTGTCAGTGGCGCAGACAGACCTTGCATCTCCAAGTGCTAGAGAGAGACGGCGACAGGAACAGAGAGGCATAGATTTTTCGTCTAGCGGAGGGGAATCTTACAATGTTCTGTATACACCTCGTGAGCTTTGTCAAGCCATGAAGGTTTGCGCAGACACTTCCCCGGGCCAAGATGATATACCATATGCGATGCTCTGTCATTTAAGAGATGAGGCTCTCGATTTCTTGTTGAGCATCTATAATAGAATATGGATTGAGGGAACCTTCCTAAGTAGCTGGGGTGTGGCGGTGGTGATCCCGATCCCTAAGCCTGGGAAGGACCACTCACTACCGACGAATTTCCGCCCCATATCCCTAACTTCATGTGTGTGTTAGCTGTTCGAAAAAATAGTAAATGGTCGACTTATATGGTTTTTGGAACGGGAAAACTTTTTTTGCCGTTCTCAGTGTGGATTCCGTAAGCATCACTCCACTACGGAAGCGCTTATTTCCTTAGAGTCATCCATATGCGGGGCATTTGGCTCTCGACAACACCATGTGACCAAATTTTTCGACCTTGAGAAGGCTTACGACACAGCTTGGAGACACGGTATATTGCAGTCTCTGTATGAGATTGGACTAAGAGGTCGTTTGCCTGTGTTCCTCCAGAGTTTCCTAACCAACCGGGTTCTTAGAGTTCGAATTGGCAATATACTGTCTTCTGAACACCTGCTTCCAGGTGGCATTCCCCAAGGCAGCGTCTTGAGTGTTGCTCTGTTCGCTGTGGCCATCAAAGGTATTGTTGATGTACTGCCAGAGGGGATTGTTAGTACATTATACGTGGATGATTTATCACTCTTTTGCTGCTTCCAGGATGTCGGTTGCAGAGAGAAGACTTCAACTTGCTATTGACAAGGTTTGTGAATGGACGACGAATCGTGGCTTCCGGTTTTCTCCAGCGAAGACTGTAGCCGCAGTGTAGCGGTTCATTTTTGCAGAACCCGTGGGTTTCATACCGACCCAGACCTGTATCTTTACGGAAAGAGAATATCATGTAAGGAAGTTCTCACAAGACAAGATCTTGTCTCCGACAAGACAACACCTCACAGTTGAGGTCTTGTCTTGTCGGAGACAAGACGTGCCTCCGACAAGACGTGCTCCTAGCAGCTCCGTGTGTGTGTGTAGTCAGGTCAGACCTGAGTTAAAATGGCAGCTGCTGAAGGGATTAGCGTCGATATGGCTAGTGGAGGCGATGTTGTTGTTCGTCGAGTCGAGGGTGTTGTGGAGGTGTGTAGTGATGGGAAAGGTGTAGGAGAGGGTGGAGTGGAGTCTGAGGTGAAAACGAGTGCGGTAGAAGGAGGGAGAAGGGTCGAGGGGGAGTGTAGTGAAGGGTGTGGAGTGGCGCTTAAGACTATTTTGGAGTCGATTGAAGACCTGAAAAGGTACTTTGATAGTGAAGTGAACGATTTGAAAAGCGTAGTGAGGAAGCAGGAAATAGAGATACGATCTCATAAGTGTGAAGGTGGAGGTCCAAGTGGAGTGAGTGGAGGGGCACATGCGAGGGATGTACCTGGAGGGGTACCAGAGGGAGACGTGCCTTGGGCTACTACTAATGGAGTGGTCCCTAGTAAGTCACCAGGGATTGGTGAATGGAGGGTAGTTGATCATGGAGCCCGCCCGAAGGAGATAAAGGTAAACAATGACCATGTTGTGTGCACGAACTCATTTAATGTACTCTCAGGGCTGCAAGAGGAAGATAAGGAGGTAAGGATGGTAGATGATACATCATTACCCGAAGGTAAAATCTTAGTTGTTGGTGACAGTCAGATTAGGCATCTTGACAGCAGGTTTTGTGACAGAGAAGGGATGCGTATGAAGTCGATGAGTTACCCAGGGAAGGGGATAGGTTATGTTAGTGATAAGATAGTTGAGTGCATGGCGGACCAAGGGAAAAAGCCCATCGTCTGCCTGAGCGCTGGGGGAAACGATGTTGAGTGTGTAAGAAGTGAAGAATTGCTACGGGGGTTCAAGGAAGCTGTAGGTAAAGTTAGGGACAGGGGTGGGTTCCCTGTGGTGTGTGGTGTCCTTCCGAGACGCTATGTTGACAACTTGTGGTACTCCAGGGCTATTACTCTGAATTGCCGGCTGGCACTTCATTGCAAAGCCAATGGTTGGGCCTTTGTCGATAACTGGGACCTTTTTTTCGGGCATAACCACCTCTACCGCAGGGACGGGGTACACTTTTCGAGAAAAGGAGTTCAGATCTTGTCTGAATCCCTTGAAAGGGAGGTAGATGCACTGCAGGCTTTTTTAAGATAGAGAACCGGGGATTAGTAGACACTGGGATAGGGGTAAAGGAAACTTGCGACACTAGGAGGAGTTTCAGAAGGCAGGGAACTAAAGTGTTTCGTAAGAAGAGAGAGAGGATGGGTTTAGTTAAAGATAAAGGGAAAATGGACAAAAAGAAGAGGAGTTGCTTGAAGGTTTACTATACAAACTGTAGGAGTATTTTAAACAAGATAGATTTCCTGAGAAGAATAAATCGTGTAGAGAATTTTGATATAATAGCATTAACAGAAACATGGTTAGATATGTCAGGAAAGGTATTTGACCCGGAGGTCGAGATAGCTGGGTATAAGTTATTTCACAAGGACAGAGTAGGCCAGCGAGGTGGAGGAGTTGCGCTTTATGCAAGAGATACATTGCAGTGTTGTGTTAATCTTTATAATAATATAAGCGAAAGTGTGTCTGTCTGTCTGTCTGTCTGTCTGTGTGTGTGTGTGTGTGTGTGTGTGTGTGTGTGTGTGTGTGTGTGTGTGTGTGTGTGTGTGTGGTATAGGTTCCGCCCCCCGTGGCGCAATCACCTCATATGGCACATTTTTGGAACCGGGTTGACCAGGGGAAGGTCATAAGCCCACTTATGAGATGATTCGATCACTTTTTTTTTTTTTTTTTTTTTTTAGCAGCCTATTAGCGAGAATTGTGAAAAAAAAAGTGGGTTGCGAGAATTGAGGAAACCTTGATGTAGGGTGATGGGTAATGGGTGAGTGAATGGGTGGGGTGATGGGTAATGGGTGTGGGGTGATGGGTGAGTGAATGGGTGGGGGGTGATGGGTTGGGGGTGATGGGTGATGGGTGAGGGAATAGGTGGGGGGTGATGGGTAAAAGGTAATATAAGCGAAAGTGTGTCTGTCTGTCTGTCTGTCTGTGTGTGTGTGTGTGTGTGTGTGTGTGTGTGTGTGTGTCTGGTATAGGTTCCGCCCCCCGTGGCGCAATCACCTCATATGGCACATTTTTGGAACCGGGTTGACCAGGGGAAGGTTTAAGCCCAATTGTGAGATGACCCGATCACCTTTTTTTTTTTTTTTTTAGCAGCCTATAGCGATAATTGTGAAAAAAAAAGTGGGTTTTGCGAGAATTGAGGAAACCTTGATGTAGGGTGATGGGTAATGGGGTGAGTGAATGGGTGGGGTGATGGGTAATGGGTGTGGGGTGATGGGGTAATGGGTGTTGGGGGGTGATGGGTAAATGGGTGTGGGGTGATGGGTAATGGGTGTGGGGTGATGGGGGTGAGTGAATGGGTGGGGGGTGATGGGTTGGGGGTTATGGGGGATGGGTGAGGGAATAGGTGGGGGTGATGGGTAATGGGTGAGTAAATTTGGGTGTGTGGTGATGGGTAATGGTGTGAGTGAATGGGTGCGGGGGTGATGGGTAATGGGTAAAGTGAAGGGTGGGGGGTGATGGGTAATGGGTGAGTGAATGGGTGGGGGTAATCCCATACATTTCTACATCCATGATTTCAGGAAAGTTAGAAGGGGCAAATCTGGAGAGACCGTGTTTGGTGGGCCGAGTCCCACCAAACACAGGTGGTGGGCCGAAGGCCCACCACCAATAGCCCTCCGCAGGAGCTAGCCAAAAAGTCCGCCCGGAGGGCGGCTTTGCGGCTAGTAATACTATAAAAACAGATGATAGCATAGAGTCTATATGGGTAGAGGTTACAAAGGGAACTGAGAAAATGGTTTTGGGTGTAATGTATAGGCCTCCAAACTTATGTAAAGTGGATTCAGCTCCGTTATGGGAAGAAATAAACAAGGCTTGCAGATATAATCGACTATGCGTGGTGGGAGATTTTAATCTTCGGAATATAGACTGGGATTTAATTATTGGAGACAACGACGCAGAGGAATTGTTAAATATAATCCAGGATAACTTCCTAAGCCAAGCAATCAAGGAGCCTAGTAGAGGAGAAAACATTCTAGATTTATTACTGACAAACAGAGAAGATTTAGTTACAGATGTGGAGGTCGGTGGAAAGTTAGATAATAGCGACCATTATGAAATCAGATTTAGCTTAAAATGAAAAGTTGGAAAATTAAGTGTCAATAAGCAAAAAATACCTAATTTCAGAAAAGCCAATTATGCAGAATTAAAAAGAAACATGTATTTAAGATTCAAGGCAGGACAGGTAAGCAAAGAACAGTATAACGTGATGGCGAGGACAGTGAAGAAACTAACTCGAGTAGCTAAGAATAATTATTAAAGAGATTAAAGTAGCAGGACAGGCGAAAAGTGACTCTAAGGGGTTCTATCAGGTATATAAAACCAAGACAAGGGAATTAGTGGGGCCGTTAAGATCAGGACAGGGTGAGGTCTTAAATACGGACGAAGATATGTGTAAAAGTCTAAATGATTATTTATTTCCTAAGTGTTTTTACAGAGGAGGATACACAGAAAATACCTGAAAGTGAACAGATGTTCAAAGGAAGCGATGAGGAGAAACTCAAAGATATTGTGATAATTAGGGAAATGGCGGAGGAGGGTATAGATAAAATGAAGAATTTTAAATCACCAGGACCAGATGAAGTGTATCCCAGGGTATTAAAGGAATGCAAGGAGGTTGTTAGTGAGTCGTTAGTGCACATTTTTAGGAAATCGGTTGAGATAGGCGATGTGCCATTATTGTGGAGGAAAGGAAATGTTGTTCCCATATTTAAGAAGGGAGACAGAGGACTAAAGTCAAATTATCGACCCGTAAGTCTAACGTCAGTGGTAGGTAAATTATTGGAATCTATTATTGAAAAAAACATTAGAGAGCACTTAGATAAACATAGTTTGATCAATGATTCACAACATGGATTCACCAAAGGTAGGTCATGTCTCACCAATTTATTGAGTTTTTATAGGAAAGTTTATGAGACGGCAGATAATGATAAGGATTATGATATAATATATCTGGACTTTAGTAAGACATTTGACAAAGTACCACACGAGAGACTCTTAAATAAGGTTAAGGCTCATGGAATAGATGGGGAGGTTCTTCGTTGGATCAGAGCTTGGCTAAGTAATAGGCAACAAAGGGTTACAATTAATGGTTCTAAATCTGAATGGGGGCAGGTAACGAGTGGAGTTCCACAAGGGTCTGTTTTGGGTCCATTATTATTTTTGATTTACATCAACGACTTGGATAGTGGGATTAACAGTGATATCAGCAAGTTTGCTGATGATACTAAGGTAGGTAGGATTATTGGATCACAGTCTGATGTAAACATATTGCAAGGAGACTTAGATAAAAATAATGAGTGGGCAGCCAGATGGCAGATGGAACTTAATATTGATAAGTGCAGCGTTATGAATGTTGGTAGAAAGAACCCTGGTAATAGATACACCATACGCAATGTATCGCTGAAAAGATCAGAAGGTGAAAAAGATCTTGGAGTGAGGGTGAGCCCAGACCTCCGACCAGAGCTGGGCAGTAAATACATTGAATGTATTTAAATACTAAATACATGGGAGAAATATATTTAAATACTAAATACTAAATACATTTTACGAATGTATTTAAATACTAAATAATAAATATATCAATTGTATTTAAATACATTTGTAAATACATTTTAAATACACACAAATTTTAACATGTCCGAAAATAGTTAATTTCCTTAAGATTTAACATAAGAACATAAGAAAATAAGGAATCTACAAGAGGCCATGAGGCCTACACGTGGTAGTTCCTGTTACCTAACACTACCTACATCCACCTTTCATCCCCATCCATGAACCTATCCAGCCCCTCTTTAATTAAAGCTCTCTAATGACTCCGCACTAACTACCTGTCTACTGAGTCCATTCCAATCATTCACCACCCTATTTATGAACCAGTTTTTTCCAATTTCTTTTTTAAATCTACGCTTTTCCAGCTTGAATCCGTTACTTCTTGTTCTACCCTAGTTAAAAGCCGTAAGAACTTTTCCTACCTCTCCTTTATTATATCCCTTTATCCACTTAAAAACTTCTATCAGATCACCCATTACTCTGCGTCTCTCGAGTGAGTGTAACTTTAATAGCTCTAATCTCTTCTCATAACTAAAGTTAAGCATCCCTTGAATAATGTTGGTCATCCTTCTCTGTACTGATTCTAACATGGCTATATCCATCCTGTAATATGGAGACCAAAACTGAACTGCATAGTCTAGGTGATGTCTGACTAGAGAACCAGATAAAGCTTTAGAATAACATCCGCACTTCTACTTTTAACACTTTTGGTAATGAATCCTAACACTCTATTAGCTCTATTTCTAGCTTCAATACATTGTTTCCTAGGTCGGAGGTCTGGGCTCACCCTTACTCCAAGATCTTTTTCACCTTCTGATCTCATCAGCGATACATTGCGTATGGTGTATCTATTACCAGGGTTTTTTCTACCAACATTCATAGAAAAAACCCTGGTAATAGCAGAGGTGGGCATTCCGCAATTTTAGTCCGCAATTCCGCAATTCGCAACTTGCGGAATGGGTAATTTGGTTGCGGAACTGCGCAATTGCAGATACCTAAAAAAATTGCGGAATTGCGGGTTGCGGACCGCCAAAATTTTGAAACGCAATCGCAATAATTGTGACGGTCACCACCTTCAAAGTGCCCGCGTGAATATAAGTTCCCGCCAAATATTGTGGAGACGACACTGCCAAGTCTGCCTGGGTGGACCTGTTCATCAAATACAACACCCCTGTGCCCTCCTCCGCCGCTGTGGAGAGGCTGTTCAGCATGGGGTCTGATGACATCCTGAGGTCGAAGAGGTCAGCGCTGACAGCCAACAACTTTGAGAAGCTTGTGTTCTTGAATGGCAACCTCCACATGCTGAACCAGAAGAAGTGGGAGGAGGAGGAGGAGGAGGAGGAGGAGGAGGAGGAAAATTAGTAGATTACCTAGATTAGTGATTACTAGCCAGTACACTGAAGTGTAAAAATAAAGAAAAACACTAAAAGAGACAAAGACTTAATTGTGAAGGACAAGTAAAACGTATAGACAGAAACAGAATAAGAATACAGAAGTATTAAACACTAATAAAGAGTCTAGAGACATTTTTTATTTTAATTGTAGGTGTTTAAGAGTCTAGAGATTTTTAAGAGTCTAGAGACATGTTTTGTTTTAATTGTAGGTGTTTTGTTTTAATTGTAGGTGTCAAAATTAGTTTGCGGAATTTCGGAATTGTGGAATTGCGATTGCGAAAAGGCCTATCTGAAAAAAATTGCGGAATTGCGATTGCGGACTGGTGCAGGTCGGACTTGCGGAATTGCGATAGCGGAATTGGAAAAAAAGTTGCGATGCCCACCTTTGGGTAATAGATACACCATACGCAATGTATCCTTAGATTTTGCAATGATTCGCAATGATTTCCTTAGATTTTGGGTTTCCTCAGAAATTTCCTTCTCAGGCCTAAATTTCCTTGAAATCCGGACATTTCCTTGCCAGTGGAAACACTGGTTCACTGTAGCATCAGGGTTGCCAGATAGTTGGGCGGGTTTATGGTCAAATTAACTGATGAAAAAGTATCAAAATTTTTATATTAAATGTATATAAATACAATGTTTTTAAATACTCATAAAAGTATTTAAATACTGTATTTAAATAAATGACAACCAATGTATTTATAAATACATTTATAAATACACAAATGTATTTAAATACGTATTTAAATGACAATTGTATTTAAATACTGCCCAGCTCTGCTCCGACCTAGGAAACAATGTATTGAAGCAGAAATAGAGCTAATAGAGTGTTAGGATTCATTACCAGAAGTGTTAAAAGTAGAAGTGCGGACGTTATTCTAAAGCTTTATCTGGCTCTAGTCAGACCTCACCTAAACTATGCGGTTCAGTTTTGGTCTCCATATTACAGGATGGATATAGCCTTGTTAGAATCAGTACAGAGAAGGATGACCAAAATGATACAAGGGATGCGTAACTTTAGTTATGAGAGAGATTGAAGTTATTAAAGTTACACTCACTCGAGAGACGCAGAGTAAGGGGCGATCTGATGGAAGTTTTTAAGTGGATAAAGGGATTTAATAAAGGAGAGGTAGGAAAAGTTCTTACGGCTTTTAACCAGGGTAGAACAAGAAGTAATGGGTTCAAACTGGAAAGGCGTAGATTTAGGAAGGAAATAGGGAAAAACTGGTTCACAAATAGGGTGGTGAATGAGTGGAATGGACTCAGTATACAGGTAGTTAGTGCGGAGTCATTGGGGAGCTTTAACGAGGGGCTGGACAGGTTCATGGATGGGGATGGAGGGTGGATGTAGGTAGTGTTAGGTGACAGGAACTACCACGTGTAGGCCTCGCGGCCTCTTGTAGCTTCCTTATTTTCTTATGTTCTTACGTTTCTTATGGAAGAGGCCCGGTTTTTAGGACTCATTTTTGACGATAGACTGACTTGGGTACCTCACCTTCGTGCTCTCAAGACTGACTGTCTTCGAACCATGGATCTACTGAAAGTCCTCTCACACACCATTTGGGGAGCTGATCGCGCTACACTCCTATATCTTCATCGCTAACTTATCCTTTCGAAGCTTGAATATGGATGTGAAGTGTACTCCTCTGCCACACCCACTCGACTGCGGATGTTGGATTCGGTACACCATGATGGTGTCCGTCTGTCAACCGAGGCGTTCAGGTCATCTCTCATCCCAAGTCTATTGGTGGATGCTAGTGTCCTCCCATTAGATCTTCAACGCCAGTTCCTCATGTCAAGATGTTGGTATCGCCTCCGACGCCTCCGACTCAATAGCTTGCCGTGCTGTGTCTTGTGATTCAGGATCGCAAATTTACCATGAGCGAAGAGGCTTACCAAAGCCCCTTGGTTTCCGATTAAAAGCTATTATGGAGACGCTATCCTTCCCTGCTTTCCGGATCTGCCAGCATAGACCTACGAGAGTCGGTCCATGGCTTCTCCCAGAAGTGTCCTTCTGCAAAACTTTTCCGCTCTCAAAAGGTTCTTTACCTCCTCAGGCTGAGCGTGCCCAGTTTTTAGACCACTATTGTACACATCAGAAATTCTGTCCCTGTCTATACTGATGGTTCCAAATCAGACGAAGGAGTTGGATACGGTGTCATATTCCCATCGTTTAACAAAGGCGTCAGCCTTCCAAGTGTTTCATCTGTCTTTACGGCTGAAATAAGTGCTATTTTATATGCTCTCATGGCTATTCTTACCCTTCCGGATGTCTCTTTTACAATTTTTAGTGATTCTTGTAGTGCTCTTCAATCACTATGTAATTTTAACTCTCCCCATCCGCTGGTCAATGCCATCCTGAAATGGCTTTTTTCTGCTCAAGAGGCGAGGCCGGATGGTCAGCTTATGTTGGGTTCCGGCACATGTAGGTGTTGCCGGTAATGAGGAAGCTGATGCCTTGGCAAAAGCTGCAGCTAGAAGACCAGCTCTATCACATTTTGCAGTGCCGGCTACAGACCTACGCTCGGAATCCCATAGATCAGTTCACCCCAGTTGGCAGGAACGATGGAATAATATAGGGCAAAAAAAACTACGCACCATCTGCCAAAGTATCGAGGACGGGAACTACTGGCGTCTCTTCCAGAGATGGGAGAACTCCCTTGGGCACGATTACGTATTGGTCACACTCGATATACACATGGATTCCTCATGGAGGGGGGCCACCCTCCTTACTGTGATGATTGCTTGGTCCCCTTAACTGTGCGGCACTTGCTGGTCGAGTGTCCTAGTCTTGGGGACCTACGTGAACAATTTTTGTCCCGGTGTCGGGGGTCGGACGGTGCCTACCGTCTCTCCCTGGCATTGGGAGAGAGGTGTTTCTCCCCGGGACATGAGGTCCATACCTTTATTGAGAGGACGGGCCCCTTTCACAAGTTATGATGTTTTTAAATTCTCTTATTTTGCTTTTAATGTACTATGTTCTTTTATATATTTTGTTATTTTAAATATTTTGATTCTATCTTAAAATTAGTTTTTTAATATTACTTTTACTGTATTTTTTGTAAGCAGGCGTCAATAACCCCGCAGTTGCGGCGCCTTAAAACTATAATATCTATCTATCTGTTTCCGTAAAGGGCGATCTACTGGCGATCCTCTAGCTTTCCTAACTGAATCTTGGTCATCCTCTTTTAGGGGTTTCGGTGAACATTTTGTTGTTGCCCTTGACATTTTAAAAGCTTCTGATAGTCAGGCACAATTTTTTTATTTCTAAACTACCCTCATTCGGTTTATGTCCTTCTCTCTGTATAGTCAGGTTCGCCGTGTAGCTGAAATGTGATCCCATGGGAATTGCGTGCCAAAAGCGATTTTATTGTTTAAATGGCATCTATTGGGTCTTAGTAGACAGAAAAACTTGGGGTGGCAATTTTACTTTTGGGAATTTGGGTTTTTGTGGGCGCTTAAACGGGGGTACCGTCATTTTGCATTTTATCGCCCGAAATGAAAGCGCTAATTATTGATATCACTATTTTTATCTCTTAAAATATTAATAGGAAAATTATGAAAAAAATCAGGTGTCTTCCTCATATCATCATTCATTTATGTACCAAATATTAGTTGATATCTGGAATAATTATTGATGTATTAACAAATATGTTATTTGTACATGCAGACTCGGTGAACCATGATATGTGAGCTCCGAGAAGGTCTGCACAGTCGAAAGAAAGAAAGCACCACAGTCTTTGACAACATATGTGCAAGCTACACTGAGACTATCGAAGAGAAGATGACAACATCAAATGATGGAGAAGTTGGTAAATTCCTCATGAATTATGTGCATCAAGTCGAGTGCCTACTACACTTAATCCGAGCGTGCAGACAAGGTGACTGGGAAGAATATTTGGCCGCCCTTGACAATCAGGTCAAGTATTTCTTTGCTCACGACCTGTACAAGTATGCCAGACTGATGCCATTTCATTTGGCTCAAATGAATGCACTAAAGACAGACGACCCTGACACATGGAGTGCACTTAAAGATGGTGACTTCTGTGTCAAGAAGACAGGAACACCGTTCTGCAACCTGTTTGTGGATCAAACCCTCAAGCAAGAAATCCGAAGACTCAAGGTAGTGGGAGGGATCACAGGAATCACGCAAAATGTGTCTGCACTGACTCGCTTCCTGTTGACAGCACCAGAGTTGACACGTATTGTCAGTGATTTCCGACACCACTACACTTTGACCACTGATGCAACTCAACAAGAACATTATCAACTATCAGGAACAATAGCCCAGCGGTTCGCTACAAATGTGGATAAAATGAAACGTGGCCTTGAAGAACATTGCGAAACTAACCCATTCGCCACTGACATGCAGTTGGTGAACATTGGGTCGATGATGGCTGTACCCGAAAGTGCGAAAAGCGATATCCTGGACAGAGACTTGAAAGGGACGAATCGATATGAACAGTTTGTGGCTGGCCGACTTGTAGATGCTTCTCCCGTTTCAATATGGGACAGAATTGAGAAGATGAAGCTGAAGACACACAGCACTTGTGTGAAGAAGACAAGCTATGGAGTTGGAAACAAAGTTGTGAAGCTTCGTGAAGATCGACAGTTACTAGCTCGCTTCCTAGTAATTCAACAGTCTCGACCAGAACTAGTAGACAAATTGGGAGACACAATCGGAAACTTTGAAATGGCGGTCACACCTCGTTCCCTCTTTGCAACAGATGGGACACTGCTGATCCCGAGTGACAAGAGCTCGTTCATGAAGGAAATCGAGTCATATACACCACCAGTAACTGGATCAGACAACACTACACCACGCATCCAAGAGGTACCAACTGAAATCGTTGCTCTCACCAACGATGAGGGAATGGAGGGTACCACAGAGGGCGTCGAAGAACATTCAGAATCCATCGAGGATTATGTCGGTCTGCACCCAACAAGTAACTCTGTTGACGATGACGAGTTGGAGTTAATGGAATCCAGGTTCGCCAGAGAAACGGTCATCATCATTGATGGACAAGCGGTCGTACAGGGTATGAAGAAGCTTCCAGGGATGCACACAACTAGTGACCTGGCTGATGCATTTGTCAAGAGAATCGACAACATGATGAATTGGTACAGTGAAGGACGAATCATCTTCGACCGCTATATAACGGGATCTATGAAAGAAAAACCCCCGTTCCAAGCGAGCAGGCTCAGCACAACCAGTGAAGTTCATAATACAAGACGCGATGAACATACGCAATGTTCCTATGAAGCTTCTGCTATCTCATGTAGACACCAAGTCCCAGATCACAGAATTTCTTGGGAAACGATTGCTGAAGCATTTCTCTGGGAGTAAAAAAGGGCTTGTTGTTGTGTATGGGTCATCAGCATACACCAATGCAAACAATATCATCAGTCAGAATATGTCCACTCACAATCACGAGGAAGCTGACACACAGATCCCGCTTCATGTCATCGATGCAGCAAGACAAGGAACGTCAACGCGAGACATGTATGTGTGGTCCCCAGACACAGATGTGTTCTTGTTGTTGATAGATCGTGTTGCCAACCACACCATCCCAGGACAATTGAAGATGTTAACTGGCAGAGCGAAGTTCTTCCGGACAATTGACATCAAAGAGAGGTGCACTGCGATTGGAACGGAGAAGTCAAAGGCTTTGATAGGACTGCACAACTTCACTGGCGCAGATTGGGGTGGAAAGTTCTTCAGTATATCGAAGAAAGCGTGGATAACCAAGTTCCTGCAACTACCTTCGAGCAGCAAGATTATCAAAACTTTCCAGATCTTTGGATGTTCAGACAGTCTTCCCGAAGCTGATGTTGTCAATGTCGAGACGTTCGTCTGCAGTGTATACTCCAGCAAAAAAAAAGAAAAAAAGTTTGTGCGTCACATTACCAGATCTTCGATGGGAGCTGTTCAAGGTCAAGAACTTGGAGGGTGAAAAGCTTCCACCGACGCGAAGCACTCTGAAACCTCACATACAACGTGCCAACCTGATGTCCAAAAGAGACAAAACCTACCAAGAACCAAGGCCAAAGAACCTGCTCCCAGAGGGCAATGGATGGAAACTAAATGACGACAAAAACCTTATACCAGTACAATGTCTCCAAAAGCCAGCACCACGTGCAGTACTTGAACTAGTTAGGTGTGGATGCAAAGGTGCGTGCAAAGAGAAAGTGAACTGTTCATGCCATAAAAATCGCCTGCCATGCCCAGCATTATGCAAATGCACCGACTGTGGAAACGTGAAAGACTACAGTATTTGTGACGAAGATGACATGTAGCCAATCAGTTAGCCAATGTATTAAAATCAGCAAATGACCCCATAAGATTCATTTAAGATTTTACATTCATTTAGTCTATTGTTAGTATTCATCTAGATGTTGAGTGGAGTAATTACTGGTGGTAAAAGGTGGTATGAATGTGTGATGATTACAGAAAAGTATATTTTTATTTCCTTTATTTGTATCAGTGCTATGAAGTCATGTCATGAATATTACATGTTTTATCATACATTTGTCGTTTTTTCTTATATATATAAGCATACACAATCATATCGTGTAAATATCATAGTATATGCCTAAATAATGTAGCAAAAGAAAAACAATTCCTGACACTAACTGGTGCTGAGGTTGTTAAAATCTTCTAGTCACGGATGACTTGTTTCTGCATTGGATACTTATCTGGGAAGAACATCTATAATAATATAAGCGAAAGTGTGTGTGTGTGTGTCTGTCTGTCTGTCTGTCTGTCAGCGATGGGTGCCGCCCCCTGTGGCGGAATCCCATCATATGGCACAGTTTTGGAACCAGCTCGACCAGGGGAAGGTTTTAAGCCCACTTATGAGGTGATCCGATCACTTTTTTTTTTTTTTTTAGCAGCCTATTAGCGAGAATTGTGAAAAAATATGTGGGTTGCGAGAATTGAGGAAACCTTGATGTAGAGTGATGGGTAATGGGTGAGTGAATGGGTGGGGTGATGGGTAATGGGTGTGGGGTGATGGGTGAGTGAATGGGTTGGGGGTGATGGGTGATGGGTGAGGGAATAGGTGGGGGGGTGATGGGTAATGGGTGAGTGAATGGGGGGGGTGATGGGTAATGGGTGAGTGAATGGGTTGGGGGTGATGTGAATGGGTTGGCGTTAATAGACATTTCTACATCCATGATTTCAGGAAAGTTAGAAGGGGCTATCTGGAGAGTTTGTGTTTGGTGGGCCGAAAGCCCACCAAACACAGGTGGTGGGCCACAGGCCCACCAATAGCCGTCCGCAGGAGCTAGCCAAAAAGTCCGCCCGGAGGGCGGCTTTGCGGCTAGTACTTCATAAAATAGTGCTACGTTACTATCTATCATCGATTAAGCCTAGCATTCATTTATTGTACATATATTTAGTTACAATTGTTTTATAGTAGGAGACAATCAAAGGTGCTGAAATGGACAAAATCTTAACCTAGTTCAGAGACGGCGGATATCTTGGTTCACCGACTCTGCATGTACAAATAACATATTTGTTAATACATCAATAATTATTCCAGATATCAACTAAATATTTGGTACATAAATGAATGATGATATAAGGAAGACACCTGAATTGTTTCATAATTTTCCTATCAATATTTAAAGAGATAAAAATAGTTATAACAATATTAGCGCTTTCATTTTGGGCGATAAACTGCAAAATGACAGTACCCCCGTTTAAGCCCCCACAAATACCCAAATTCCCAAAAGTAAAATTGCTATCCAAGTTTTTCTGTTTATTAACACCCTAAAGATGGCATTTAAACAATAAAATCGCTTTTGGTACGCAATTCCCACGGCATGACACGGTGAAGCTGACTAGTACCTTCATCTTAAGTTTCCTTTCTAACAGTTATATTGCAGCTACTGTAGACGGTCATTGTTCTTCTCCTAAGTCTAATAGATTAATAAGACTAACCAATAGTGGTGTTCATCAAGGTTCTGTCCTATCACCCACTCTCTTTTTATTATTCATCAATGATCTTCTAAGTCTAATTCAATGCCCTATCCACTCCTACGCTGATGATTCTACCTGCTTTTTTTTACGTCATTCATTAGACGTCCATACCTTTATTGAGAGGGTTGGCCTTCTCAACAAGTTATGATGTTTTTAATATTCTTTTATTATTGCTTTTAATACACTATAGTTCTTTTATATATTTTGTTATTTTAAATATTTTGATTCTATCTTAATATTTGTTTTTTAATATTACATTTACTGTATCTTTTGTAAGCAGGCGTTAATAACCCCGCAGTTGCGGCGCCTTAAAACTATAATATCTATCGATCATTAGACGTCCAACTCAACAGGAACTAAGTGATTCACGGAGAGATGCCACAGAGCGCATAGCCTCTAATATATCTATATTCTATCATTTCTGATTGGTGTAAAAGCAAACCATATCAAGTCAACATAACCTTCCAGACAACCAACCCCTTCTCATCAACGACACTCAAATGTCTCCCTCTTCAACAATGAACATTCTTGGACTATCATTTGCTAATAATCTGAACAGGAAATCTCACATCTCATCTCGTGCTCAAACAGATTCTATGAAGTTAGGTGTCCTGTGGCGTCTGCGTCCATTTTTTTCTCCCTCTCTGCTGTTTGCTCTGTACAGGGGCCTTATACGCCCATGTATGGAGTATGCCTCTCATGTTTCAGAGTTGAGTCAAAGCTTTTCGTCTCATCAACTCCCCTCCTCTTGACTGTCTTCAATCTTTAAATCACCGCCGCTATGCTGCTTCTCTTGCTATCTTCTACCGTTATTTTCATGCTCACTGTTCTTCTGAACTTGCTAACTGCATGCCTTGTTTTGTTTTACAGGACGTATGTATTTTTTTTTTTTTTTTTTTTTTTTTTTTTACATCACAAGGAACTGGCCAAGGGCACAACAAAAATGGGTAACACAAAGCCCGCTTAGTTGCCAGTCCCTATAAAGAAGACAGTAAGAGAATAAAATAAAAACAGAGGGGTAGGCCAATTTAGTTCGGGAGGTGTGTTGTTACTCTTCTTTTGAAAAGATTTAAGTCATAGGAAAGTGGAAAAATAGAAACAGGAAGAGAGTTCCAGAGTTTACCAGTGAAAGGGATGAAAGAGTAAAGATACTGATTAACTCTTGCATTAGGAAGATGGACAGAATAGGGATGATAATAAGTAGAAAGTCTTGTGCAGCGAGGCCGCAGGAGTGGGGGAGGCATACAGTTAGCAAGTTCAGAAGAGCAGTGAGCATAAAAATAACGTAGAAGAGAGCAAGAGAAGCAACATGGCTAAAAAATGTCAGAGAGAAGCAGTGAGCATAATAAATAACGGTAGAGAGAGCAT
>JACEEZ010000565.1:103647-113647 GCA_016584305.1 Chionoecetes opilio
TATTTTCCGACAGGTAAATAATATATAAAATCAACTATTTACGTAATATACTTGTGTATCAACATTTTATGAATAAATATATCAAAATATAGTTTTTAAATATTATTAATGAGGTTATGTGTATCAATTCAAGTGTCACATACATTTACTTCGCCGCCTACCACTTAATCCTCTCAGGTGACTGGTATACTTTCAGTGACATCAGTAAGGATCGCTGGGAAGTTATGAAGTGATATTCAGCCGATTTGCAGGTTTCCACGACCCAACACCCGCCGGTGTGCTGGGAATGAAGATGACACTGAATTCATGGAAAGTTATTTGTCTCATGTTTAGCAGCTACACGAAGGTGGAATTAAGGTTCCATGAAAATTCCACCCAAGAAAATTCCACCAACGAAAATTCCACCCAGAAAATTCCACCCAAGAAAATTTCACCCATGTAAATCTCCACCCAAGAAAGTTCCACCCACAATGCGTGAAATTAGTATAGAAGGTGTACTTGCTTTTGTGTGTGTTTTTTTTTTTTTGTTATCCCCTTTATTGCTCGTAGGCTATATGTACCTCCGATATCTGTGGGTCGCAGCCTGTCAGTGATAAGATAAGATTTTCATCCTATCTAGACACTTTGCAAGTACCAACTACAAGGTTATTGACTATACAAAGCGTCGCCACGTCAGCACGAACTAGGCGGACTCGAACCGCTGACCGAATGCACAGGGACGCTGCACATTGCGAACTCACGTCTCTACCAACCTTGCCACCCTGATGGGCAGCCTGTCAGTGAGCGGAGTAATTGCTTATAGTGACACCTACCCATTTTTATATTTTAACAGGCAGGCCATGTAAGCTCACTGTGTCCACAGGCACAAGGCCATTACTAGATGCACAGTACACGAGCAGACATGAGGGTGCTTTTAAGTCACCAGCGAGACCTTAGTGGGAGCGAGCTGGGATCGAAACAGGCGGCCGATTCTTTAAACGTGGACTTCGGCTAACCTAAGACTAACCGTGGCTTTAGACAGGCATTTCCGTTTTCTAAACATTTTCCGGGGGGGATTAGTCTTAAGTTGGTCTAAAACTAACGAGAATAGTATTGGAAATGTTAGACACCCAGGACCCTGTCCAACACTTGAGTCTAATGATATTTACGATACTATGCAAATGCCCATGCTAAGACAAATTAGCGGTATTGTCAATATTCTGTTTGGCAAAATATGAGTGTATACATGCGTCTACTGCAGATTATGAAGCATCTGAAATATTTTTTTAAAGACCGCGTTTGGCGCTCTACGAAATCTGAGTTTGTTTATCTCTCCTCGCCCGCCGAGTCCAGACTATCAGCAATATAATAGTCACTCACGTATACGACTATACAGCAGCACTTGCATTTAATTAATGGAAACAGAGGAGACATTTATTCTCTTTTTGGTCATATTGTCTAGTCTACGCTAACAGCGGTTCCTTACAACTCCCTCTACGGGGAGGCCACGGGCAGAAGTCTCCCATTTCCACCCATCTATCCACCTCATTCTCACATCCTACTGTCCTCTCACTCATGCATGATCTCTCTCTCTCACATACTCCAACTATCAACTATCAACTAGTGATTAAGGCATCATTAGTTGTGCAACTAAATAATAACTATAACATGACCATGACAATCCTTTACTCCCGATAATGGGAAGAGCTATGAAGATCAAGGAAAATGTGGGTAAAAAAGTGAATAAATGAAGAATATAGGTTCATATATGGTATGGTTTGTTTTGTTGTTCTCGGTAGCAGGGCGCGGAGACAAATGACTCTTCCGCTCTCCGTCCCACAATATAACATCTCCCTGATCTCAGGGCTGCCAACCCAAGCGCAGTCGTGGATCAACATAGGACCATGTTAGCTCTCGCTGCTGGCGTCTAAAGCACGCGTTCTTGGCATTGGTACTACTGGAGTCTAACATGGAAGCTCCACGTTAGACTCTCCCTAGTCCATGTTTAAAAAAGCGGCCGAGGGTCTCCTAGCACAGAACCCAGAGCTCTTAACCACTCGGCCACGCCTCCCCTAAACACACACACACACTCCCCTAGTGTGTGTGTGTGTGTGTGCGTGCGTGCGTGCGTGCGCTCTTTTAGGTGTACCGAAGCTTTGGAATTGTGAAATTAGTACCGGAAACTATAAACGCTTGTGAGTATGACATTCAAAGCTTCGAAGCAGAAGCTTCCTCTGAAGGTATAGTAGGCTACTACTTCAGTTTCTCCCTACTCTCCATTACATTAAAACGTGCCCATTTATACCATATACCATGGCACTGACATTTATTAAAAGTGAAAAAGGAAAAAGAAAACTGTGTGATGAAGAAAACTACGTCTATGAGAAGCATCAAGACAATCCCACCAAAACAAAAACTTATGGAGATGTGAACTAATTTATACAGGCTGCAAGGCCCGTATTCACACGCCTTACAACTGTGACGAGCCCGTCTCAGTGTTTCGTTCAGGAAGTCATACTCATCCGGCTTCATGTGCTAAAGTAGAAGCACGGATTGCAGTAAATTCGATGCGCGATGCAGTGCATGCGGGTTGTGCAACATCAACAAGAGAATTAATAGCAGGTGCTACACAACCACTTCAGGAAGAAGCTAGATCGCAACTGCAAAATATTAACACGCTTTCTAGGACTATTCAAAACTGGCGACGGACTGCTTTAGGATATTTTGCACTTCCAGCATGTCGCACTGGATATGAAATCCCTGATTCATTTAAATATCTTGCTGATGGTTCCAGTTTCTTGGCGTTTGATAGTGGCATTGATGACGTGCATCGAATACTAATATTTGCAACAGATTCTGGCTTGGATGAATTAGCAACAAGTAACTCATGGGCTTGTGATGGAACATTCAAAGCAGCACCAAACCTTTGGACCCAGCTTTTTACGGTTCATGCTATCATTAATGATTCATGTCTCCCACGTGTTTTAAGGCTTTGTTTCCTAATAAAAAAGAAGCTACCTATCGAAGACTTTTTTCGGCTATTTTTAACTTATGTCCAAATAGTCGACCAGTTCAGTGCATCATGGATTTTGAGATAGCTGTACACACTGCTTTCACAACGGTTTTTCACAGTGCTGTAGTTTCTGGTTGTTTGCTTCATTTTGGTCAATCCTGTTGGCGGAAGATATGTCAAATTGGTATAAAAGAGCAATACAACAATGACCCTTATTTTGCTCTTAAAATAAACTGCTTTAGTGGCTTGGCATTTCTACCGCTCGAGGACGTTGTTGATGCATTCGAGCTTCTGTCTGATGATGAAGTTATACCAGCTGAATTCATTACATACTTTGAAGGCGCCTACATTGGTATTCAACGGGGAAGGGGCGAACGCCGAAGAAGAGTAGAACCTCTTTTCCCAATTGAAGTGTGGAACGTACGAGAGCGTACTCTGAATGACCAACCTAGAACTAATAATGCTGTAGAAGGTTTTCACAGTGCACTAAGAGCGTCTATAACAAGTATGCACCCGAATTTGTGGAAGCTTTGTGATGCACTACAAAAAGAAGAAGCCCTCACACAAACAAAATTATTGCACGTCCGAAGATGAGATGAGAGTCAAAAACGAAAAAAATACAAGACTATAAACAAAAGACTGAAAACCCTCGTGGAGAACTATCGTGGAGACATCATGGAGTTTCTGAAAGGCGTTGCACATAATCTTCATTAAACTAAGCTTTAAATAAAATACAATGAAAAAGTAGTTTATGTCTGCCTTAATTTTTAAACCTCGTTTTTAACCTGGTTTTTAATCCTGGGACCATTTTGGTTGTCTGGAAAGTAAAGCAATAAAATGAAAGTTTTTAAAACATGTTGTATGCATTATTACCATTTATCATTTGTGGGTGGAACTTTCTTGGGTGGAAATTTACATGGGTGAAATTTTCTTGGGTTGAATTTTCTGGGTGAATTTTCGTTGGTGGAATTTTCTTGGGTGGAATTTTCTTGGGTGGAATTTTCTGGGTGGAATTTTCGTTGGTGGAATTTTCTTGGGTGGAATTTTCTGCACACCGGAATTAACGACACAATTTGTGATCACAACTAGCAAAGGCATTATAAGTGTCCGTAAGGATTAATAGGGTCCACTGGCTAATTATTGCGCAACTTGAAGTGGAAAGAAACGTGAAGAAAACGGAAAAGAAGGAGACTGAAGGAGGAGAGGAAGCTAAACGTCTATAAAACAACCTAGGGGCGGAGAGAGAGAGAGAGAGAGAGAGAGAGAGAGAGAGAGAGAGAGAGAGAGAGAGAGAGAGAGAGAGAGAGAGAGAGAGAGAGAGAGAGAGAGAGAACAAAATCAACCTTACAAGGCAAGCACCCATATAAGATAAAATATCCCAATATCTAAATGGCTAACAGAGAAGTATCACGGAAGATATTTTTAACTCAGAAAAATGAGAGGAAATAATTAAGGAAGGAATAGGAAACTAATTGAAAACGTATATTGAATAAAGAATAAGTAAATGTTCGGAAATAAAATAATAAGAGGAGGGGGAGGAAAAGGAAGCGAATACAGAATAATTGCATGAGGTAATGTTCATTTTGCAAGGATGGGAACGTAGAGAAAACCAGTAAATTATGAAACCAACGAATGCATATGGCAAAAAGGCTAATAAGTATCTCCTTAAAATCAACCCATGCTGCTTCTCCATCATAATCATCAACATCATCAAAAGCTGCCTGCATGTTTAACGCGGATTTTGTACAAAGGGAATGAAGAAAGAGTCATAGGTAGTAAATAATAGCATAATGGCAGGGATAGAGTAGGAGTAGTACTGATTAAATAGTGGAAGAAATAAGGAGAGAGAGAGAGAGAGAGAGAGGAGAGAGGAGAGGAGAGAGAGAGAGAGAGAGAGAGAGAGAGAGAGAGAGAGAGAGAGAGAGAGAGAGAGAGAGAGAGAGAGAGAGAGAGAGAGACAATAAACATACAGACAGACAGACATAAAATGTGAGTATGTGTATGTATGTTTATGTATACGTGTGACACAAGTATACATAAACATACATACACATACTCACATTTTATGTCAGTTTCTTTCTCTCTCTCTCTCCCTCTCTCTCTCTCTCTCTCTCTCTCTCTCTCTCTCTCTCTCTCTTCTCTCTTCTCTCTCTCTCTCTCTCTCTCTCCTCTCTTCTCTTCTCTTCTCTCTATATATATATATATATATATATATATATATTATAATATATATATATATATATATGTTTGTTGTCTGTGTGTGTGTGTATTTATATATACATCGGGGATCGAGAGCTGGCCGTCGCGGGCGGGATATCTGGTCGCCATGGTACTACTCGTGCAAAAAATCAGCCCTCATGATGCAAAAGTTTGTTCATGACGGGGAAAATACCCCCTTCTCCAACACATTTCAACCCAGATACCCCATCCCAACCATTCAGCTTAGGACGACCGTTGACCCAAACTGGCAGCTTAAATTTGGGAACCATTTAGTTTGGTCCTTCATTGGCGACTTTTTAGCTTATGAATCCTTCTCCTCCCACGTAGGGTGGCCCAGGGGCAGAAACCCCCTCTAACCTAGCTCACCAAGTCATACTAAAAGGTCACCTACTCAAAACATACATGACTCGCAAGCCCCCATCCAAAACACACACTCGCACCACGACAAGGCGGTTCCCACGTGGTGGCGGGGGGGATTGAAGGGACAAGGTATAATAATTATGTTGTAACCTCTAATTTGGGTTTGAGTACGTGCTGAGTAAAGGAGATTATCTAATAAATCGCTATATTAACATTAGGAAGAGCCTTAGGTAGTTGTAATATAACAAGAAGAATGAATACTAGGAAAACAAATATGAAGAAAGAGGAAGAAGAAGACGAAGCAAAGAAGTGGAGGAGGAGTTCTAGGATGAAAGAAGAAAAGTAAAAAGGATAAATGGAAGAGGAGGAGGAGGAGGAGGCGGCGGCAGATATTGCATTAACCCAATATCTACCTTATCATTCTCACCTCCATAATTACCTGACCGACAATTCATTAACGCCAAAATTGTATTAGTGCGAAATTTCCTCAAGGTATGGCTTAATGAAATTATCTTGGCGACGTGATGAATAAATTGTAGTGAATGGAAAATCAGCAAAAGTTATATTGGGTAGGAGTTTCTGCCGAATATGTTCCATTATTTATTCGTAAAATATATTTTCGTCCCCTAAACTCACTTTTTTGTGGTCTTAAATTTCCATCTATTTTATTATTGGGATATTTATTAAAATTTATTCATTTCAAAATAAGTATAATATATATATATATATATATATATATATATATATATATATATATATATATATATATATATATATATATATATATATATATATATATATATATATATATATATATATATATAATATATATCTTGCCTCTTCTGCTTTTGACTTTATCTCCAACCATCCTCTTTCACGTATGTTGGGACTCTGCTCCCCTAGACTCTGGAATTCGCCGGGTTTACCATTGCTACACTTTTCCTTGCCTACCCCTTTCTTCCTCGTGTAGCCCTGCCATTCATTCGTGTATGAACTGCCACCTTCTCCCTTTGCTCATCCCGCCATGTGTCCTTTTATCTCTTTCACTACAAGCGCCATGGGCTCCCTTGCTGCCCTGCCAGACTATAACGCATCAATTTTGACATTCATTGAAATATAAGGAGTCAATATTTCTAGTGACTTTTCTTCTCCCCTTTTTCTGACCCTCAGTTCTCTCTTGTTCTCTATTTTTACGTCGCCCTCGCATTATTTAATTCTTTTCGCTCGTATCCTTCATTCATTCTTCTTAATTTTCCTTTCGTATTAGCACCAAACCAATCTTCAACAAACTCTTCCTCTATTATCCTTTCTTCATTTTTCCAATTCCTGCAGTCAGTTCTCGCTTTTTCTTTTCTTCCCATCTTATCAACCCTCCCACCATCAAAATTACCTCCACATTCCACGCCCTTCCAAGTAATCTATTCGCAAACCCACCTTACCTCCCTGTCCTTCTCCTCCATCCAACACTTCTGCCACTCCATGTTGTGTGATTCCATGGGGTCGGCTTGTTCGCCATCTCATTCACTGGTACACTCAATCAACGCGCTAATTGAACACATCTCATCGCAGCGAATTAACCAGCCGAGTATGCACGTGTCCATGAAATTCACTTTGGTCCTATCATGGTTCTGGCCATTCTGATTCTTAAGTATATAATTCTCGGTTAATCTGATGAGGAGATAATACGTGTATTTATATTTTAGGTGCTTAGGTTTTCAATTTAAAGTTTGCAGCTTGTCAGCGGTTGCGCCAAATTTACGAACTGCATTGATGAGCTTAATGGTATTTATTGACCAGACACTAACTAGACATTAGTTGTCGACATTACCCAACCATTATGGACCATGACGCTCCTTCGTTACCTCACATTATTATCATCATTACCGGCCATTAGGGACCATGACGCGCCTTACTACCTCACATTTTCATCACCCTTTCTGCAACGCGTACTACTTTATTAGTCACCACGACGGATACTACCACCACTACTACTACCACCACTGCAACTACTACTACAACTTTTTTTCTTTTTTTTCTTTCCATTTGTGCCTATAGCGCCTGTAGGCAGTGGTGACCCAAGGCTCGGATGGTATGCTCTGGAGGTTCACTTGAAGGCTGTGATGGTTGGTCCATCACTATGCCTGTTATTAAGATCCTTCGTAATGATGTTTTCTTTGCCCTTTCTGGCCTAGATCCTCGGAAGGCTTACGGTCCTGACGGAGTCCCTCCTATTGTTCAAGGGCCTGGGACTCGATGCTTTTCCAAGCAGGCTCTTTGTGTTTCCATGATAGGAATTTGATGGGTCTCTCGGTTTTTCCAGATACCTTTATTTCAAACTTCTCGCAGAACATACATTCAGGTGGGAATAGTGGGAACTCTCAGCAGATGACAGTTTGCGCGGAGAGTGATGCTTCGTGGACATAGATGCTACGGTCGAATCATGCAAGCGATGTAAGTTTGCTGTGAAGCGCTGGTAACATGGTATGTGGTATCCTATCATCTCCAAGTCAACGCCTTCGAGGTCTCTGGTATCTGGTATCTGAGACACACTGCTTCCATACGGCGAGGTGAATTGAAAGGTTCAGCTATTCGATTTCACGGATTTCATGTAGATATGCAAATTTTTCATCTGGGTTTCCTCTCACATTTCTGAAAGATGTCAAGGGACCATAGTCTCGGATGTCTATTGCGTGTACGATACATGATGGGCATTTAGGGTTTTCAGATCTGGCTGATATTTTGTCCGCTTTTTCGTTTCCTCGTGCTAGCCATGATTTAGTTCAGTTATTATCCACCACCAGAAAAAACTACGGATGTACCACACAGAATGTTAGGTCACTGACATACCATCTACACTATCACTATCACCGATGCATCTAAGGAGAAGGAACGTAGTGTTAATTGACATCGTATACAGGTTAGCGATACACATGAGCAATGCAGTATTGTATGAGAAAACAACATATATATTATATATATATAATATATAATATATTTATATAATATATATATATATAATATATATATATATATATATCACAATATATACATAGATGACATATGGAGCAAAACAGTGTTTACAAATGGCAACTGAACAATACTAAGTTGTATTATCTAGTTGCCCATGATTAACTGGTAAAATTTAATATAAAACTAAGTTTTATCGAATGTATGTATTTGATGTAAGTAAAGTCTCACTAGGGGGGTGGGTTACATATCATATATGTATGTCAATTGTTTGACTGCATTAGATGGAGGGAATAATAGACGATGACTTATCAGTGATGATCTCAATAGTCTCATCTAATGGAAATATTTGTAAAATAGGGATTGGATGTCAAAACTAGCCATTACCGCATTGTTTATGTTAATTGTTTTTAATGGACCCATTTACTCACACCTAAAACACGGAGTATTATGAAGCTTTGGGTGCAATATAGGCTACATATCACTGTACTCATATTCTTTTTGCTGAGAAATGCACCATAAATGAAATATATGGCTTTTTTGGGGCCAAAATATCACAACACGGCGGAACGCGCTGTGATTGGTTGTGACGTAGTAAGCGCAGACTCAGATCTCGCCTGATCAGCTGATCGGCTTGTTTTGGCTCAGCAGACCGCAGTACCTATCTATGCATTCAACATGTCCCAGACAAAAAGTACATATTATGCTTGTTTTGTGCTAATGTGCAAAAAACACCACAATTAAAACTCCAGAGAATGTGTTCATAACTATGCCTAAAGACAAGAAAAAGAGGAAACAGGGGTGGATATCTGCAAGGCGTGATTTCTCGATGAAGGAAAATTCATACTATTGCTGTGAAGACCATTTTGATGTGTTATTATGTATGTACTTGTGGCATGATAAGTAACTTGCAAATGATATGTAGCTGTGGGGCTTAGCTGAGCTGTGATAAGTTGCGGGAGTAGTATGCAGTATGCAAGGCTTTTGAGGTAGGGATGAGACAGGCTGGGTTTTTCATGTTAAGATATACAACACGCAGTGAGTTAGGTAAAATTCTAGAGTCCTTCCCGCCCTTATTAGAGTGTTTTTTCCTCCAGACCTTCACAGATCCCTTCAGATACCTCTAAACTGTAATTATAAAGGAGGGGGGAGATGCCCCTTCACCCCCTCCCCTCCTTAACGACCCCCCTGGACCCCTCAAAAATATAATATGTTAATATTACTAATCTAACCTCACTATAACCTAACTAACCTAATCCACTAATAACCTCATAGCGAGACCCCATAAAAAAAAATTACTAACCTAACCTACCCTTGTAAAAATATAGTTTATTTACTAACCTAACTAACCTTACTAGCTTGCATTACCCCTACTACTGCAAGATGACCAGTAATCCTCCTTCAAGTGTTGTAGTAGGTATTCACTGTGTTTGTGAATATGTAAGTTGTAGTTTATAAGGA
>JACEEZ010000566.1:0-16860 GCA_016584305.1 Chionoecetes opilio
AGGAGCTCGAGTGGTTCCTGTTCACAAAGGAGTTCCAGATTGCCCCCAAAAACTCAGGCCCATCCCCTTGCTGTCTGTGGGGGGGAAAGTGTTCGAGGGGATCGTGGCGAGGTATCTGTCGTCACCTCAGCGCAACTACCATCCTTGGGGACCAACTTTTTGGGTTCAGACCGGAGGGCCCCCCCTTACCTTGAGCTCTAACCCAAAACTGGCAGGACCCCCCGATGAGGAGGACACTATCTGGTGGCCCTTGACATAGTGGGTCCCTTGACAGGGGTGGCCGGGGGCCTTTTTCGAAAAACTTCGAGCAAAAGGCTCCGGGTGACCTCCTTGCCCTGGGGGATACCTGCGGGGAAAGACCCTCCGGGTCTCGTTAACGGCAGGCCTCTAAGTCCCTGCCTGGAAGCATCACCCCCACAGGGCTCGTGGGGGCCAGTCCTGTGGAACATTACTGGACTCTTCTCCAGCACTCCCCAGCAGTCTCGGCTTACGCTGATGACTGTACTCTCTCCTGCTCCTACCCCGACATAAAGTGGGCGGCTGCGATGAGGTCAATCGCAGCTGAGTGTTATACAGGATGGGGTACACTTGGCAGGTGAATTTGCCCCGGAGAAGACCGGGCAATGGGGGTTTTCCGCCCCCGCTCCCGGGGCCTGCAGTGGAAGGGAGGCTGGGGTTTTTTGGGGCGTTCCTCTCCACTCCGGAAGCCGCAAGGGGTTCGGGGAGTAGAGGGGGACCGAGAGCAAAGGGTTTTGCGGCCACATAAAACACATTGAAAAAAAGGCCTCTCACAGGGTCTCGCCCTGCGAAGGGAGCCAGTTTCCTCCAGGGGGGGAAAGCTTTTGCTCTTAAGGGGCCCAGTAGGGCCCTTTACTTAGAGACGCCCCCCTCTCCGGATGTCGTGCGCAGCCTCGCACCTCGGACGGACACCATCCCGTCGGCCCTGCGATGGGGATGGCGACCCCCAGACCCCCCAAACCCACCCGCCCGTTCGGCCGGTGGTCCTCTCGACTCACTGGAACACCGCAGGGGGCCGCTTGTGGTATTCCACAAGGCACAGGGGGGCAGGGGGTGCCCCACCTGGGTGAGTTACGACAGCCCCCGAGAGTCGCCACAGGGCACGAGAACGGTGCTTACCAGTGGGGAGCGTGGAGGTGCCGCGTTCCCGTGCCCCCAGCACCACGCACCTTTGTGGGCCGCGTCTCCAGGGTGTGGAACATTTCACGGCCCCTGTCCCTCACAAGGAGAGAAACACAAAGTGTAAAGTTTGGGGGCCAATCGGTGGAGACTGTTGAAACCCACCCCGCTGAGGCTATGATACTGTGACACTAGTGACAGCAACAGTGCCTCAAAAAACCTTTTTGTGAAAGTTATAAGTTAGTTTTTAGGTCTTTATATTTTTTGTGTAAATGCCCAAGATAGGTAGTACACGACAGGCACCTTTGGGCTTTAGTTATATGTATGTTTATAAAAAAAATTAAAAAAAAAATAAAAAGAGAGAGAGAGAGAGAGAGAGAGAGGAGAGTAGAGATGAGACGAGAGAGAGATGAGAGAGAGATGAGAGAGAGGAGCGAGAGAGAGAGAGAGGATTAGAGGAGACGAGAGAGAGAGAGAGAAGAGAGGTCTGAGAAGAGAGACGATTCTCTACGATGAGAGAGGAGAGAGAGAGAGAAGAGAGTCAGAATTTTTTTTTTTTTTTCCATTTACAATGGTTATTCTTGTACATCTTATACGTATAATACAATAAGCGAATATCCCAAATACCACAGTAAAATCTTAAAACAACATAAAAAACACACTAGTGTGTGAACACATTAAAATAGTAGAATCATAGAATAGTAAAATAATAAATAAAATAAAAATAAATAAATAAAATAAAATAAGTAATATAAATAGTAAAAATATCATACACAAGTATGTGTCATTCAAAGTAGAAAAAGTATAATGATAAATAGTTATTACAAAGGTGTTAATCATATAAAGGTCATAACATCAAGTAAAGTTAATGGTCAAGCAATTAAAAGATATTAGTGCGGGCACGTAGGACGGAAAAAAAGGCTTTCGCTTCACCTAGGTGAAGGAAGTATTTTGAGGGTCTGATCCTATAGCATTTTGTGCCGCTGAATCGAAATCGTAGTTGGGTCACTCGTTAGGGTAAGTTTTGCGCATTGCCAATTTGGCAATTTGGCAAAAAATTGGCAATTACAATTGCAGAATTGAGAACCAGCGTCGGAGAGACTCGTTTTGGACTCAAATTGAAGCTTATTAAGAGGGCATAAAATGTTATTGAGTACTCCGTGGTTGTATCTGTTCGATACTGATCTATAATGGAAATTAGAGATTAAGTGGAAAAAAATTGGAAATAATATAAAAGGAATTAATTTTTGGCCTTAAAGCTGAGTTCTTAATAATTAAAAAAAAACTAAATTTTAATTAGTAAAAAAAGTAAAATAACAAACAATTGATTCTTAGGACACATTTAATTAACGAATTTGTGCAAGGGTGGGTACAATATTGCGTTAGAAAGGGTTTTTCAACTGAAAATGCTTAGGATAAGACCTCAAAAAATACTTTCCTCACCTAAGTGAGCGAAAGCCTTTTTTTACGCCGAAATGACCCGCGGTATTAATCCCAGAACCACAAAATTTCAAAAACGAAACCGAGTCTCTCCGCGTTATTTTTGGAAAATAACAATTAGGAAAACACAAAAAAATACCTATTGCGATAGCGAGCGTTCACAAGTGAAAAAAACGAATATCTAGTAGTTCTACGCAATCGGGAACGTCCTCATGCCCATTCTTCCTCGTCGTTGAGCACATCTCGGGGAGCAATCGCAAAGCTCCGACAAGGAGTCGGCAGGCGGTTGACAGCGGCCAGCGATTGTCGAGCAGTTCGTCTTGCATTCCGCACTGCATCCCATCCAGATTACGTGTGCGGGGCGGGGAAGGCAGGTGGGGAAGGGATAGGGCGCCCGGTTTGGTCTCCGTAGCCGTACTGGCGGGTCGAGGGTCCACCAATCCTTCTTCACAGCCCCATCCCAGGACGACGGCCTGTAAGCTGGGCTCGCATAATGTCGCTGGGTGGTGGCGTTGACTGTCGGAGGGGCCAGTGATGCTCAAAACCTTCTTCTAGAAGTGCCGTCCACCTCGCCTGCGGCCGAGAGCAGGTATATCCGTAAATTCTGCTCACGAATGCGGACAGCACGTTCCAGCTCTCGTGTTCGTCAGCGGGACCAGGGCTGCGGAGTGTTACCAAAGCGTCGAGGGTTGCCTGGTCGGCCCGCCTGGAACACAGGGCCAAGCTTGCAAACTTGCTTTTCCTATGAAGAAGGGCGAAAGTGGTGTCGCAACCCAGTCAGAGCATGGGAAGTACAATGTGCGACAATGTGGACAATGTTGCCAATGGAAAATGTGCGAATAATAAATGAATTAATTTTATTACGGGTTTATAGCTAATTCTAAAATTATAGCAATGAAATTTTACATTTATTTGCCGAAATTCTTACCGTAGTCATAAAAATACGACAATGAGGGGACAGTCAGAGAAAAGTTACCATTTATATTAATCAGACGGTAGGGCCTTTATGAGAACAGATACAGCCAGAAACATTTCATGACTTTTGATGTGAAAAATTAAAGCAAAATTATTCCTTTTATATTTTTTTCCATTTTTCACTATCTCTAAGTTTCCATTATAGTTAAAGTAATGCGACAGGATACACCACGGAGTACAAAATAACCTTTTATGCACTCTTAATAATGTTCAATTTGAGAACAAAACGAGGGTCCTACGACGTCTGTTTCTCATTCTGCACTTGTAATTGCCAATTTATTGTCAATTGCCAAATGCATTGCGCGAAAAAACTTACCACTAACGAGTGACCCAACTACGATTTCGGATTCAGCGGCACTCTTCTCCCCCCAAAATGCTTAGGATAAGACCCTCAAAATACTTCTTTAACCTAATTGTGAAGCGAATCGCCTAAGGACCCTACTAATAGCTTGTAGTTCTTTTTAAAAGTAGACATACTTTGGTGTTCTTAATATGAGTAGGGGAACTGTTCATAGTTCACGGTGCAGACACCCAGCACTGACCTGGTATCTCTGTGTAGGTCGTTGTTTTTGGGAACGTACACGCTGGTGCTGATGTCTTGTGTTTACATTATGTGTCTCTCTTACCAGGGTAGTGGGAACAACCAACAGGTAAATCTTTTATAGATATTATTATAAAACAGTAAGGGCCAAGCGCGTACGTATACCTTTCCTTTACTTAGCCACTTGAGCTCTCCCGGTTATGGCGTTACGTGTTCAAATTTGGGGCCGCCCAGTGCAACTTGCGGAAAGTTCTGCATTTTTCTGAATGCGTTGCAATGAGTTGCACTTGCCCACTCCCAGATTCTTTAAGCCATAATTTATTAGGCTTAAAAAAGAGACTGTATCACTTGATTTTTTGTGTCTTATCAAAGTTATTCTTCAATCGATTTAGGTACAGTAGAGTCCCTACAGTCTTCTTACAGATGTACGTAATAGGTGTATCGATATCATACAGTTGTCGAAAATAACGAGTTTCTTTATGGAGCTGCTCGGCCTATGGTACTTGTCATCAACCTGGATACGAGTGTCGATTGGGAATCTGTGCCATGTGTCCTCGGGTGCCAATAAACATTACATGTTGTTGCTAGAATTCAACACTACACCATTTGTGAAAATTACAATTTTGCTTTAGTTAGAGTTTGTTCCACCTTTTGGTAATCATTCCTGAATATTATCTATGGTACCAGTATGGTATGAACTGAGTATCATCGGCGTAGGGAATCATACACCATCGGTGGATAAAAATGGGAGAGATCATTACATAAATGATGAAAAGAATAAGACGAGCACAGATCCCTGTGGGACACCAAACTGGTCTCAAGTTTGCCTGATTACATGATTTCCTAACCGCACAGATTGCGTTCTATTTTCAGTAATCGAAAACAGAAGGGGGGATTTTTTTTTTTTTTTTTTTTTTCTATATTTGACATAATACACTTTTTCATTAGTATGTCGTGACTACGCTGTTCGAAAGCTTTGGAAAAGGTCACATAATGATACCAAGGAAAACTGTCTGCATCCATGTTCTCGTCATAATTATAGACAGTGTTAAGAAGAGCAGTGTCAGTGAAGGAGAGCAGACCTGAAACGTGTTGGGTGTTACAAGTAGTTGCTACTTTCCAGGGTGAGTGAGTTGTGTAGCTATGATTTGAGAGACAGAGAGAGAGAGAGAGAGAGAGAGAGAAGACGGAGAGAAGAGGAGAGGACGAGGCGAGAAGAGAGAGAGTGGAAAATTTACTTGTATATCCGCTTTTTTATATCCCTCTCTCAACAAAGCAATTTCCATATAACGATTTTCTGCCCCATAAAGCAGGGAACATTGCTGCGCTGATCTTAATACATGTCATAAAACACCCGAACAGACTTCCAAAATAGCTGCCAAAAGCACTACCACATAGCCACCCCCCCCCTTGCACCCCTTTGCCCCCTTGCCCATCCACATGCCCCCCTCCCTTGCCCCCCCTCTGCATCACATTGCCCTCTTTTCACCCTTTCTCCCCTCTGATCCCCTTGCCTACCCTCTTACTTCCCTTGCCCCCCTCTTTTCCCCCTTCGCCCCCCATTCCCTTGCGCCCTTTCCCCCTCGCCCCCCCCCCCTCCCCTCGCCTCGCCCCTTGCCACTCACCTTGCCCCTACTCACCCCCTTATCCCTCCCCCCTAGCATCAACTAGCAAGAGGGAGAGGGGTAAACTAGATAGAATAAGATTATTAGATAGATTTTCGATTAGAAGATAAGAAACCTAAGGAAGGAAGGACACCTACTGGCGTTGTAGGCTAAACGAAAAAAAACATATATATGTAAAAAAAATAAAAAAAATATTGCTATATTCCTCCTCCTTTTCTTCCTCCCCTTTCTCGCATTCCTCTCTCCCTTCCCTCTCCCTCTTTCCCTCCTCTCCCTTCCCTCTCCTCTTTCCTCTCTCCCTTCCCTCTCCACTCTTTCCTCTTCTCTCCCCTTCCTCTCCTCTCTTTCCCTCTCTCCCTTTCCCTCCTCCCTCCTTCCATTCCAATAGTTTAATAATTCTGTGGACTCAAAACGTCAATAATAATGACTCTATGATGTCAGTTTGGATGTATTGATGATGGCGTTAATGTTTTATTGTCTTGTTTATGAGTGTATGATTAGTTAATGTGTTTGTTTGTAGGGTGATTCGGGATCCTAATTGGTTTGGTTTTAGTAGTATGTGGTTATTTAGTAGCCTTTTGATTGGTTGGTTGTGAGCCATCAGTGTGTTCCGTAGTCCACTGATTTGGTACTGTTGTGGTGCCATGTTTTTTTTTGTCTCTCTTTCTCTCTCTTCTCTCTCCTCTCTCTCTCTCTCTCTCTCCTCTCTCTCTCTCTCTCTTCTCTCTCTCTCTATCTCTCTCTCTTCTCTCTTCTCTCTCTCTCGCTCTCTCTCTCTCGCTCTCTCTCTCCTCTCTCTCTCTATATCTCTAGCCTCTCTCTCTCTCTTCTCTCTCTCTCTCTCTCATGTCTCTCTCTTTCTCTCTCTCTCCTCTATTTCTCTCTCTCTCTTCTCCTCTCTCTCTCTCTCTCTCTCTCTCTTTCTCTCTCTCTCTCTCTCTTCTCGCTACTCTCTCTCTCTCTCTTGTGTGTAGCGTGTTTGTTTTTGTGTTGTTGTTTTGGTTTTTGTTGTTTTTTTTGTGTTTTTTTTGTTGTGATTCTTTTCTCTTTTGTATGGTGTTTGTTGTTTTTGTTTTTTGTTTTTTGTTCGTTATTTTGTTTTCGATTTTTTGGTTTTCTTTTTTTGTATGTTGTTTGTGTTTTTCTCGTGTTTTTTGTGTTTGTGTTTGTTTGTTTCGTTTGTATGTTTTCTTTGTATTGTTTTGTGTTTTGTAGTTGTTTTTTTTTTGCGTTGTTTTTCTGTTTTTTTCTTGTGCTGTTTTATGTTGCTGTTGATTTGTTTGATTTTGTTTTTTTTGTTTTTTTTTTTTTTTTTTGTCTTGTTTTTCTTTGGTTTTTGTTTTGTTTTGTTTTGTTCATTTTGTTTTTTTTTGTTTTTGTTTTTGTTTGTTTTTAGTACGGTTTTTTTTTTGGATTTCGTCTTTGTTGTTTTGTCTTTTGTTTTGTTTTGATTTTGTTTTTGTTTTGTGCTGGTTAGTTTTGTTCTTAACCTGTTGTTTGTATTTTTTTTTGTTGTTTTTTTTTTTTTTATTTTGTTTTTTCTGTTGTTTATGTTGTATTTTTTTTGTGTGTGTGTTTTATCTTTGTGTATTTTTTTTGGTTATTGTTCTGTATTTGTTGTTTGTTTGTTTTTGCTGTTGTTGTGTATTGTGAGCTTTTTTTCTGTTTAATGTTTCGTTTCTGTTTGGTTATGTTTGTACTTTTTTTTTTACATTTGTTGTTTTGTTGCTGCGTTGTGTATTGTGCTGTCTTTATGTTATTGTTTTTTGATTGTTCTCTTTTTCTTTTTTTATAGTGTTTGTTTTTGTCTGTTCTTGATTTTTGTGTTTCTTTTTTTTTTTTTTTGTCTGTATTTTTGGTTGTGATTTTGTGTTGTTTTGGTGTACTTTTTTTTTTCTGTTTTTTTTGTGTTTTGTTTTGTTGTATCTTGTTTCTTTTGCTCTTTTTTTCTTGTTTGTGGTATTTTAGTTCTTTTTGATACTTCTCTTATTTTTTTTGTTTGTTGTACCTTTTGGTATTGCTATTTTCTGTTTTTTGCTTTGTTTTTTTACAAGACTGTACTTTTGGTATTTTTCTTGTTGTAGTTTGTTTTTGTTCTCTTTTGTTTTTTTGCTTGTTTTTTACTTTTCTCTTGTTTTTTTTTTTGTATTTGGTTGTTCTGCTTGTTGTACTTTGTTGTTTGGGGTATTGTGTTGTATTTTTTTTTTTTTTTTGTACTTTTGTTGTTGTATGTTCCTATGTTTTGTTTTTTTTGTTGTTTGTTCTTTGTTTTGTATATGTTTTTGTTTTTTCTTTTTTTTGTATTTTTTTTTTGTTTTTTTGTCTTTTTTTTCTTTTATTTGTTGTTTCGCTTTTGGTTTTTTTTGTTTATGTATTCATTCGTTTTTCGTGTTGTTTTCTATATTTTGTGTAGTTGATTTTGATTTTTGTCATGTTTTTGTTCTTTTTATTTGTTCCTGTTTTCTTGTACTTGTTGTTTTTCTTGTTTTTGTTTGTTTTTCACACCACATGTTTACAACAAAAAAACCATTTTGTGGTTGTCTGTTTTTGGTTGTACCTTTGTGTTTACTGTGGTTTGTTTGTGTCTTTTTGTTTTCTTTGTTTCTTTTTGTGTTTTTTTCTTTTGTTTTTTGTTTGATTTTTTTTTTTGTTGTTTTTTTTGGTTTTTTTTTTTTTTGTTGTGTTTTTTTGTTCGGTATATTCTTTTTGTTCCTGGTTTACGTTTGTTTTTTTTTGGTTGTTATTTGTTTGTTTTTTTTGATGTTTTGTTGTACTTGTGTACTTTTGTACTTTTGTAGTGTTCTTGGTTTTTTTTTGTTTGTCTGTTTTGTCTGTTTTGTGATTTGTTTTTTATTTTATTTGTGTTCTTGTGTTTGGTTGTACCTTCTTTGTTTTGTTTGTGGTTGTTTATGTTCTTTGTGTTCTGTTGTGTGTTTTTTCTGTCTATGTTTGTTTGTTTTTTTGTTCGGCTCCTTCGTTTTGTGTGCTTTTATTCTTTCTTTTCAGTCTTTGTTGTTTTTTCTTTTCTTGTTTGTTCTTAGTTTTTTTTTTTATTGTTTGTATGTATTTGCTCTTTTTTTTATTTTTATTGTCTTATTGTTGTCTTCTTGTTTCTTTTTTTCTTTGGTTGTATTGTTTTTTTGTTCTGTTTTTTGTATTGTCTATTTTTTTTTTTATTTTTTTTCTTTTTTATTTTTGTTCGTATTTTGTGCTTTTTTGTTTTGTGGGTGTAGTTCTTTGCTTTTCTTTTTTTGTGTTTTGTTTTCTGTGTTTTGTACTTTGTTTTTTGGTTCTGTTTCTTCTTACTGTTGTGTACTTTTGTTTGGTGTGTTTTTTGTTTTTTTCAGAATTTTCTTGTGTTATTTGTTTTCTTTATCATTTTGTTGTATGTTTGTTTTGTCCTCGTTTTTTTTGACCTTGTGCTTTTTTTTGTGTTTTTGTTTTTTTGTATTGTGTTCTTGTGTTTGTTGTTTTTTTTTGTGCTTTTTTTTTTTGTTTTTTGTTTCGTGTTTTTTTTTGTTTTTGTATTGTTTTGTTTGTCTTTTTTGTTTTTTTGTGTTTTGTGTGTGTGTTTTTGTTTTGTTTGTTTTGTTGTCTTGTGTTTTTGTCTGTGTATGTTGTGATTTGGTCTTCTTTGTGTTGTTTTTTTTTTTTTGTATGTTTTGTTTGTACATGTACTGTTTATCTTTTCTTTTTTTTTTGTGTCTGTTGTTAGTTGAATTTTCTTGTATTGTAGTCTCTTTGTTTTGTTTTTTGTATGCCTGTAGAGGGATTGTTTGTACTGTTTTTTCTTTTTTTTTTTTTGTTTCTTTTTTGTGTGTTTTTTTGTATTTGTTTTCTGGTATTTTTTTGCTTTTGCTTCATCTATTGTTTTCTTTTTTTTTTTTGTTTTTATCTGTACAAGAGTTGATTCACGTGTGTACCAGTATTTTACTTTGAGGCTTTGAGGGCGGTAAGGTGATGGCAAGGGGGATGAGGGGGGGATGTTGTATTATTAGGATCACTGTTTGTGAAGGAGTCATTCAAGGCGAGAAGCTTTTCCAACCCGCCACCAAAATAATAATAATAATAGTAAATGAAATAATAATGATGATTAAGGTTTTTCTATTCACTCTATCTATGTCATTTATTTCCACCATATATGATTAATTTCCTTTTAGTATCCCTCACTAATATTTTGTTTTTTCCTCATAAGTTTTTTCCTGAATTAAATTTGTTCAATGAGTTTACTTTATTGTATATTTCTACCTATATATTGTAGGGGGGTTCGAAATGGTAAAAATAGAGCAATGGAAATATATTCTTTTTTTTCTCGGTAAATGGAAGGAAGAAGAATTTACTTTAGTAAATGGAAAAAATAAAAATATTTAAAAAAAAATTGTGTGGCTGGTGAAAAAATTGTATATTCAGATGTTTAACATTGGGTTGGGTATGGATAGATATTGGATAATAATCAATAGGATAGACACGTAGGTATATCGTTTTGGATAGGCTGATAGACTGATAGATGAACAGATAAGCAGAAGATCAATATATACACACAGGTAAATCGAAGCAAGAAGGACATACATGCATCAACACACACATACACACATACATACTCATGAATCGTATAAATGAGCCGTGATGTTTCATGTGCACCTGATATCTTAAACCACGCTCATGAAAATTAAGGTCAATAAAACGTACGTATGTGTGTGTCTGGTGGTGTGTGTGTGTGTGTGTGTGTGTGTGTGTGTGTGTGTGGGTCGTGTGGTGTGTGTGCTGTGTGTGTGTGGGTGTGTGTGTGTGTGGGTAGGTGCGAGTGTGTTGTGTGTATACATCAACATATGTATACATAGTCACAAGCATTCACTCACGTATAGAACTCATAAAATTCCACAATAATTAGTTTTTTTGTGTGATATGGATTTGTACAAAGCCTGAAGGGCAAAGAAGCGAAGGAAGAAAGGGGAAGGAGAGGGAAAAGAAGGAGTGGAGGGGAGGGAAGGAGAGGGGAAGAAGGATGGAGGAGAGGGAAGGAGAGGGGAAGAAGGATGGAGGGAGGAGGGGAAGGAGAGGAAGGAAGGAGGGAGGGAGAGGAAGGAGAGGAAAAGAAGGAGGGAGGGAGAGAACAGACAGCGTATAAGTTAAAGGAGAAGGAGGAGTTGCAGACAAACAGGAACAATAGGAAGTAAGGATAGCAAAAACCCTTAGGTAAGGGACAGACAAGGACAAGAGGGGAAAAAAAAAACAAAAACAGGGGGGGCTTTTGGTTTTTAAAAAAAAAAAAAAAAAAAAAGGGATATAAGCCCAGCACACTCACTGCTAGAATCAGTGCTATGCGACGGGGAGGGAGTAACCCCGCGCAGTGCTCTCATTAGTAATGTAGATTTTATAATGCCATTGTGACATCGCTGGCTAGAGAGAGAGAGAGAGAGAGGAGAGAGAGAAGAGAGAGAGATAAGGAGAACAGAGAGAGAGGGGAGATAGAGAGAGAGAGATGAGAGAAGAGAGAGGAGAGAGAGAGAGAGAGACGATAGGAGAGAGAGAGGAGACGAGGGAGAGAGAGAAGAGGTGAGAGAGAGAGAGACGAGAGAGAGAAGAAAGAGAGAGGAGAGAGAGAAAAACTGAACACATGGAAAGTACAAGGACAGAAAGATGCATAGTTTGAAGTAAGTCATGTATCATAAATGGGAAATACTTTTGTGTGAATTTCTTTAGTTTGACTTAAAATTGAGTTATTTTTGCGTTGGGTTTGAAGCGACATTTCGGGCCCTTTTCACACGCACACACACACACACACACACACACACACACACACGCACACAGATAGATAGATAGATAGATAGATAAGATAGTTTTATTGACCACAGTATGCTAGGTATAAATATTGATAATTACATAATTCCTAAATACTAACCATTAAAACATAATAATCATTTAAAAATAATTCAAATATAAATTTAAGCTATCAACAATTATAACTGTAGCCACAGCATATGCCTCAATATATTAACAATTCAGCCTTGGCTTCTAAGTTACTTATATGTATTCAGACCTCATGAATAACTTTTACAAAGAGTTGCAGGTGGAAAACTGAATGGAGAATAACTCGTTCATCGTGGTGTGATTGGTAAAATCTCTAATACTTTGTGTTCATGCGGGCATGTTGTATAACGTCTGTGGCTCGGTCGTATGTCACCACACCTACATAGCCTTCCCCCTCCCTCCCAGCCCGGCAGGCGGCCTCTGCCTCGCTGTTCCATCTACCGTTCACACGCTAGGTGAATGGCACTGCTACGGAACTGTGTGAAAGATAATATGAATTTCATTATACATTTCTTTCTTTATCTACCTCATGAAACTTCCATTTCCGGTTGATACATTGTAAGTAATCTTCTAGCTGAATCACTTTGTCTATACCGTCAATTACATAAACGGTGCTTCACTTAACGGTGTAATCCTCCTTACAAAGTTCCTAAACTAATCTACTGTACATGTTTCCTGAAGTTTGAACTAAATTTATTACAAAGCAGTGGGTCATTTCATTATGTACTGGATCTATCAGCACTCAGTACGGAAAAAATTTATGTTGTCTTATTTCACTAAGTTTGTAAAGTGGGGTAACTGATCCACTAACAAACATCGTTACACGTAGATTTCTAAACCCCAGTAGTTTTTCACAGCACCAGTGTAAAGCTTCACATGGGTTTCAGGTCTGCTCCTATCCACGATGTCACAGCCCTAAAGAATGAAGACATCAGTGCTTGCGTCAAAGACTCGTTTTTCACATAAAGGGGACATAATTATGTTTTATTTACAAAGGAGACCAAATTTAAGACATGGAGACATCTTGTTTTTAGCGTGGCGCTGTGACGGCGGATGACACTGAACATCACTCGTGAACGGCGAGCCAGGTACACATACATATGGCCCAGTGCTCCACCACTAACCCGTTCACCGACCAAAAACCTCCGAATCACCAACACCGCAATTTATCACAAAAAATCTGGTCTTTGACTGGTTATTTTCATTACCATATTCTGTACAATAATTTTGAAGCAAAGACATCTTTTTCAAGCATCGTACATCTCGTTGTGAAAGTAAGGACTGTTGTCATCCATAAGTACAAGAATATGAAGCCATTGTAGAAACGTCTAGCTTCACAACCACCTTTAATAATCTTTTATGAACGCGTCTACAAACAAATAAAACAGCAAACCTGAAGTAGGTGATCCACGTTTACTCCCATCGTACTTAGTATTACGGATGTTCCAAAGCAGGCTCTCTCGTATGAGGTAAAATGGCAACCCAAGCACACAATATTCGATCCACAACCTAAGGGCGTAATAAACTCTAAACAACTTATGTCTGGGAACTCTATCATATGATGTGAGAAATCATAACATGTTACAAATAGTTTCGCTTCTTCCTCCTTGCCATGCGCACCAATAATCTTAATGTTAACTATATGTTAGATACAACTTCTTTTCTCTTGGACTGCCCGGCCTGCTCCCCGGTGAGGTCTAACACTGCTTCAGCCGCGAGTTAAAACCATGTTCTATATCTTAGCCATGCTATTCATCACACTTATTCCTCTGAGTTCTTAGCTCTTCTCCTATCTCCTTCTTAAAAAGTGTAACTAGTAGCTTGACCATTCTACTGGGATAGGTACCTTGCATGAATATAACATTTAAAAATGCTTGCCAAAACAGTTATCCATTGAGCAGACATCATCTTAAATATACCAGGAGGGGACACCGTCAGGGCACATGCCTTGTCTGATTCAGGCTTTTCTACCTGCTGTGGTTACTTCACTTGATGTAAATCGTGGTCATCAAAATAGGTATGTTTAACATTAGAGTTGAATTGTAACAGTGAGCTCTGGTTAGGTGAATAGAAATTGCTTACATAGAAATACTTAAATCTCATCTGAGGGGCGACAATCAGGTTTACGTCCGCTATATTCACCTTTCCAGTTTATAGCTCTCCATAAATTCAGTCATCTTAGTTTCAAGCATTCTCTCCACCTGTCTGAGGTAGGTCTCCATACACTGGACTGGAGGGTTCCCGCCTGTCTCGATACACACACCGTCCATACAAGTTGTCCGAACATTTTGATCTCATGTTGGACATGGTTATCTCGGCGGGTAGGTCTACTGACTGTAAATTTGCTCAAAACCATTCGTTATCTATCGCAATTCCAATGCACAGGTTTCTTAACATGCTATTCGGCCAGATTCATTGCACATCACAGCATGGTTCAACCAAATGATTAGCACGACGTACACAGGCTCGCCAGATCCCGCCATGCGAATCGTGGCACAGCAATGGCGCGTGATCCGACGGAACACTGTCTCTGAAGCACCGAGAATGCTGTCACCTGCTCAGCACTGAGTGACTCAAGACACAAAATATCTAATTCAGAAACCCACTCGCTACCCTTTTTATAGGTCTTTATACTCAGGAAATGCTTGGTAACCAACCTTACATGTTCACATCACCATTTCTGCTTCCTTACATATATTTTAACAAAATATTGGCATTTTCACTTGACCCGTAAATCGTCTGGTAAAGCTGGGTAGCAAACTTTTTACTGATTCAGAAACCTCAGTATGTCTCTAAACTCTCGGATGATAGTACCGAACCTGCATTCAGATCACAATTACAAAAATTCATTACACTCACTTGTCTTAAGCTTTTCGTATCGAAGCAAATGAATCATGGGAATAATACTCCGAGCACGTGGGGGTATGTAGCAAAACTCCAAACAAGCCACTGTACAACCCCCGGAACTGAACCCAGATTTGATTTCTTTACTTATGTCTAAATCTGTTACATACTTAGATAAATAATCCTTCACAAGTTAACACCGTTCCCCGCGTCAGTTGGAGCCTCTACTTCACTTTTAAACGAAACATAACCAGAAAAGAGACTGGTAGTGATGTCTAATGCGTTTAAACTATTATGTTCGTAATTTAGTAGTACACTTTGCACCTCCATTTTTTCGGGGTGGAGTAAGTAACTATGACTCTCTTAAGGGTAGACGACTGGATAGTCGGCCAACTCAGTCCCAGTCCGAGGTGTGTATGCAGGTCCGTCTTCACAAGGTCGCCCTGAGAGAGTTTTTGATCTGCATTTTGACGCAACGAAGCCCAGCGTGGCTAGTAAGAGTTTATAACGTCAACTGGGACTAGTTTAAAGGTTTACACCTACTCGTGGTCTTCCGCGCGGCAACGTGGCCTCTGTTGTTGGTACCGTCTTACGAGACCTGACACTCAAAAACATCCACGGCTAAGTTAACCTTCCCCTTCACACAGGGGTTTACCCGGTGTGTCGGAGTCTCACAGTGTGTCGTGAACATTGCTGGGAGCCGTCAAATTTTAGACCTCCGCGCTGTGGTTACTGCGGTGGAGCGGGCTCCAGCATCGAACGTCAGGGTGGGTTGGCAGTGTTGAGTGGCTGGGGGAGATATGTGCCACGTGCTCCCTACATGGGCACTTAGGACCTGAGAAAATCGGAGTGTGTGAAAGTCTGGCAAAGGGGTGCTTTTCGTCGGTGTCCCCCATGGGTTCTGTTAGCCTGGTCGCGTTATAAGGTTGTCTGTTGCGGGCCCATATGACCCCAGAAGCGGCAGCCCGGGCCTTTGGGCCGAGGCAACTTGCCTTAAAGACTTTTGGGGAGGATTGCAAACCCACGGAGGGGGGTGGTGGGTGTAGTCTTGTGGGCAAGAGCTAAGCCTCGGGGTTCTTGAGCCCAGGACATGGGCGGGCGCACTAATTACGTCGCCAGATCCGGGAAAGGGCCCCTTTGCTAACCATGCTAGCTGAGTAACTGAAAAAGGGTGTGGGGAATGAAAGCTCGCTATTGTAGACTAGGGGCCCCTGGTGTACGCTAGTTTAGGAAAAAACCTCTCACCGTCGGATGTACCTTTCCTTAATGGCCCAAAATCGGGCGTACAATAGCGCAAATCAGGGAAACCCCCCGATTACCTTTTGTCCTTGGGGCCCGACCGGGCCCTGTGGGACCCCCCTTTGCCCGGGATAGTCCCGGCACTTTAAAGCTTATCTGCGCGTCTCCCTCTTCGGTACAAAGGTCGCTACGTCAAATAACCGTGCCGCAGAAAGCCTTCTGACCCCCTGTCCCAAAGAGTAGTTTCCTCCGCAATGAGATAAAGGTCCCAACTATAACCCCCTACTCCAGTTTCAGGTGTAAGGGATGCTGATCTGTAACTCATAATTTTGATCTGTCGCTGGGGAAAACCCGGTTTTTGGCTGGTTGTTTCTTGGTATTTGCCTATGGGGGGACATCGCGGGTAAGGGAGTACCTGGCGCTTGAGGCCTTCCAGGGGGAGTAGAAATTTTTTTTTTTTTTTTTCCCCAAGGGGGGGCGAAGGTTTCCAGGGAGGGGTGAGGGGCCTTCTTTCCACAGAGGTGTAGTAAATGGGAGGTCTTAAAATCACGGTCACTTTTGGCCGGTGCGGGGGCCCACAATGAAATACCACTATCTGATCGTTTCTTTACTTACTCGGGGGGAACGGAATCGGAGCTTCCCCCCCACGGGGATTGTTCCTGTTTCTAGCCTAAAGCGGGGGAAAGGGGGGGCGCGTGGGGGTTTCGGGGCCGCGTTAGCCTGACCGGCGTTCGCGCCCGCCGCGATCCGCTCCGAGGGGGTTATGGGGGGGGATTTTTTACTGGGGGGGTACTCTGTCAAACGTAACCAGGTGTCCCCCAAGCCGCTCCGTGGACAAAACCCCCGCGTAGGCAAAAGGGCAAATGCTGGCTTGATCCTGATTTTTCATACTGTTACCCTTTGTCACCCTAAAAACATTTTCTGGGAGTCTATGTTTGTGGTCCCGTAAATTAAAACGAGCGTTTGAGAGGGGAAGCGGAGGGGCGAGGGTCTCTTTTCGGGTGGAAGCTGGGGTGTTGGGGGCTGGCGGTGGAATTTCCCTGGATACCACGTGTTGTACTGGTGTACAAGGGAATATATTTGTGTTGGGGGGGGTGCTTTAGTTGATGATTTCTTGGGGTTTTGATTTTCTGATGGGGGGGTGTGTGTTGGGGGGTTTGAGGGTGGGGGTTTTGGCGTGTTTAGGGGGGAAAAAGGGGCCAGGGGGTGATGGGGGGTTTTTGGTTTGGGGGGTCCCTTTTTTTTTTT
>JACEEZ010000567.1:0-2500 GCA_016584305.1 Chionoecetes opilio
CCCGAACCGGGGATCCCATTCACTTCCTGAGGCCTTCTGCGAGGACCGATGCTGGGGCGCAAGGCGATTTACGCAACGGTGGGACGACCGACGAAGGGCAAGAAACGAAGGAGAAGAGGACAGATGAGGACGCCATCAAGTTGACGGGGATCTCGGCGAGCGAGCAGCAGCGGCGGCTGGAGTTCGAGGCCAGCCTGCGCAGGGGACATCGGCGCTTCCTGCCCCCAATGGCGACGGCGGTGAAGCGGCCTCACAACAACACGGAGTCCGGGGAAGTGAAATGCGATTACTATTTCTTGGGCCACAAAATGGACATGACCGGCGAAGAGACTTTTGACACTCCGCAGACCTCAAGGCTGATGGATGACATAGTGTATGAGGACAGCCCTGCCACCAGGCTGGTGAAGCACAAAGCGTGGCTGAAGGAGCTGCTGGGCGAGAAGCACAAGTGTGCAGCCCAGCCCGACGAGCTGGTAGAGAAGAAGAACAAGTTTGCAGCCCAGCCCGGCGAGCTGGTGGAGAAGAAGAACAAGTTTGCAGCCCAGCCCGGCGAGCTGGTGGAGAAGAACAAGTTTGCAGCCCAGCCCGGCGAGCTGGTGGAGAAGAAGAACAAGTTTGCAGCCCAGCCCGGCGAGCTGGTGGAGAAGAAGAACAAGTTTGCAGCCCAGCCCGGCGAGCTGGTGGAGAAGGAGAACAAGTTTGCAGCCCAGCCCGACGAGCTGGTGGAGAAGAAGAACAAGTTTGCAGCCCAGCCCGGCGAGCTGGTGGAGAAGAAGAACAAGTTTGCAGCCCAGCCCAGCGAGCTGGTGGAGAAGGAGAACAAGTTTGCAGCCCAGCCCGACGAGCTGGTGGAGAAGAAGAACAAGTTTGCAGCCCAGCCCAGCGAGCTGGTGGAGAAGGAGAACAAGTTTGCAGCCCAGCCCGGCGAGCTGGTGGAGAAGAAGAACAAGTTTGCAGCCCAGCCCAGCGAGCTGGTGGAGAAGGAGAACAAGTTTGCAGCCCAGCCCGGCGAGCTGGTGGAGAAGAAGAACAAGTTTGCAGCCCAGCCCAGCGAGCTGGTAGAGGAGAAAAACTTGTCTGCAGCCTCTATCTCCTCGGACATCTCAGAGGAAGAGGAACTGCGCGAAGTTCCCACCTGGAGCGCCTCTCAAAGGTAGTTACACATTGTATACCAAGAAAACAAGGATAAAGAGCAGCCGCCGCTTACCTCAGACGCCGAGGAAGCCTTAGAGAAGTTTAAACACGACATTGAGAAGTACAAGGCAAAGTAGCGCGTGGGTCGCGCCTTTCTGGGAGGAGCAGCGGCACAGTCTTCCCTCCTTCGGGTTTGACCGTGCGAGGGAGAAGAAATTCTTTATCGGGTACGACGAGGACGGACTAGAGGTGAGATACTGAGACGAGCAGCACACGCAAAGACGGATTAGGGAAAGCGCGGTGCTGGAATGGCAGGCAGAGTGCCGGTCACTGGTGGAGGAGCAGCAGGAACGGTGCCCCAAGCGGCAGGAACAGAAGTTGCGGAGAGATGAAGTGTCGTAGTGAAGAAGAAGAATTGTTGGAGCTTGACGGAAAGTTTTTGAGTGACGACGAGACGCACAAAACACACACTCTCGAAGAGGAGGAGAATGATGGCAAAAACGAGGCCGATACGGTGACGGCCTCATGGCAATCCTGAAGACCGTCCCGAAGCCCCAGACCATCAACAAAACGAAGAGAGTGAAGAGCGGTAATAACCGTGCCAGGGCGCGGCGCCTCCGCGACATGGAGGAAAAGAAAAGGCTGATGGAGGAAAAGAAAAGGAAGATGAAGCCGGTGGAGGAGGAACACTATATATACAGGCAGGTCATGTTCTCACAGACGCTCGAGTTCCAGCAGCAGGAAGCGGAGAGGAAGAAGCAGGCGGAGAGCGAGAGGATGCTGCGTGATTGCGATGACAGTTTGCGATGAGTTTCGGCAGATGCTGGCCGATGCCCACGATCACGACGCCGACCACTCGGCCCAAGAGTGAGCGCCCACACAGGCAAGATACTTGATACTTTTTTTTGATACTTGATAGTTTATTTGGCTTGGTGTAATACAATAGTGTTCATAATCAATCATACAGTCATATAAGCCACGGTCCATTAAGCCGAAGCTCTTTTATGGACCTCATGCTAAGAGAAAACACAAGCAAGATTACACCCTGATTGCCTAGTTGTTGTCCTGGATAATGATGTATCAAAGCTGTGTTAATGCATTGAACAGCGAGCAATCTTCTCATATAGGCCAAGATGTTAAAAAAAAAAAAAAAAAAAAAAGTCTCATGTACTTGATGTACTTGATGATAGCTTAATATAAGTAATGCAAAAATACAATTATGTTTTTCATTAATCTCCTTGTCTTACAATATCTTATACTATATAATACTATATACTCTTATACTATATATATATATCTCTAATACTTATGATAACCCTAACATGATAATAATAGTTCATTTAGTGGTGAGTGTGTGCTTGTCTGT
>JACEEZ010000567.1:7500-12500 GCA_016584305.1 Chionoecetes opilio
GTGTTGTGTGGTGTGGGTTGTGTGTGTGTGTGTGGTGTGTGTGTGTGTTGGGTGTTGTGTGTGTATTTATTAGTTGTATTCATCTAGTTGTATTTTTTCAGGGCCAGAGCAATGTCGTGTGGGGCCCGTCTCCATATCAACATTTTTTCATTCATCCTTATGTTTTTTGTTGGGCCCAAGCCCCGACCCCGGGAAGCAGGTCACAAACCCCGGCTAACACCCGGTACCCATTCACTGCTGGGTGGACAGGGGCTCGGGTTTTTAAAGGGAAAACAAACCCATCTGTTTCCGCTCCGCCCGGGGATCGAACCCGGGACTTCTCGGTTGTGAACCGAGCGTGCTTCCCTACACCACGGAGTACCCGTGTGGTGTGTGTGTGTGTGTGTGTGTGTGTGTGTGTGTGTGTTGTGTGTGTGTGTGTGTGTGTGTGTGTGTGTGTGTGTGTGTGTGTGATTCTTCCAAATCTTATCGTTTCCCCATTGTCATGAAAACATCTTGAACTCACTCCCGAGGTGACAACAAGAAACAACGGTTTAAAATAAAATGGACAGTGCTTCACCACAGACCTCCGAAAGAATTATTTCAGTGTCAAAGTAGTCAATCGATGGAATAAGTTACCCGCTAATGTTGTCGAAACCAGCTCAATGAATACATTTAAAAACAGACATGATGGATATTTCATAGCAAATGGGAAATAGCTTTCTTATTTCTCTATCTTCCTTTTCTTTTTGTTACCGTGCATTACTTTACCAATTGGCGGTAATTAGTAGCTACACCTGCATTCATTAGGGTATTAGTTAGGTAAGACCCACGCGGACAATGAGATAATATGGGACATTCTTAACCCCTTGAGACCCAGAACGTAATTTTCATTGTAATTTGGGTACCATTAGACGATTTTTAGTGAATATAAGTCATGTTTTTTTATAGATATGACCTGTTTAGTATCCTTGTCCACTAACTAATTTGGTATATTTAGTTACTTTTCGTAATTTTATGGCTAACAACATACGATTTTTTATATAGCAAAGGAAAGATCTGGGCGTGAAGGGATTAACACGATTCACACAAAAAGGCATACAAGACAGAAGGGAAGAGGAATGGATAAAAAAACAAAAGCAAGAGGACTTCTTCCGCAAAAGTAAAAAGTATGGAATGAAATGGAAATGAAGAAAAATAGAGACAACGAGGAAGGTGAAGAAGGAAAATTATGAAAGAAATTTAAAAGATATGCATTCGAGTTAAGAATTATGTTGGTATTGTGGTTTTTTTTTAAGAAGAGCTCGAGGAGAGGAGTAAGAGGAGGATGAAGAGGAGGATGAAGAGGAGGAAGAAGAGGAGGAAGAAGAGGAAGAGAAAGAGGAAGAGGAGGAAGAAGAGGAGGAAGAAGAGGAAGAGAAACAGGAAGAGGAGGAAGAAGAGGAGGAAGAATAGGAAGAGAAACAGGAAGAGGAGGAAGAAGAGGAGGATGAAGAGGAGGAAGAAGAGGAGGAAGAAGAGGAAGAGAAAGAGGAAGGGGAGGAAGAAGAGGAAGGAAGAGAGGAGAAGAGAGAGAGGAAGGAGGAGGAAAGAGGAGGAAAAGGTAAAGAACACCCACACCCATCACATACACACACACACACACACACACACACACACACACACACACACACACACACACACACGTATCACACAACCTCGTTCCTTATTACATACTAAAAGGATCTCAGCCTGAATACGTACACGGTGTATGTCTGTACGTACGTATGTATGTACGTATATGTGTATGTATGACACGTACTGTGGTCACCTTATGTGCGTTTGCAGGTCACGTCTCCTCTCTCTCTCTCTCTCTCTCTCTCTCTCTCTCATCTCCTCTCTCTCTTCTTCTCTCTCCTCTCTCTCTGCATCCAAAATTTCTTACTAACATTGAAGAAGGAAAAATTTTTTTTTTTAAAAAAATTAAAAGAGCCGGAACAAAAGGGAAAAGGGGGGTTTTTTAAGAGGGGGGAAAAAAGGGGGGGAAAAAAGGAAAAAGAAAGAAAAGGGGGGGAAAAGGGGATTAAAAGGAAAAAAAAAGGGGGGGAATAAAGGGGAAAAAAGGGAAAAAAAAAATTTTAAAAAAAAAAAAAACCAAAACCCCCCAAAACCCAAAAGTATAATAAATTGCAATTAAAAAAAAAACCCAAACGAGGAATTTTGAGAAAAAAATTATGAAAGATTTTTAAAAGGATAGGGCATTTTGGGGGAAAAATTTAACCCCCTTTTTTTTTTTTTTTTTTTTTTTTCTCTTTTTTGGAAAAAATTATAAAAGGAAGAAATGGAAAGGAGAAGAAAAAGATGGGGGAGAAGAAGAGGGGGGAAGGGGAAGAAAAACAAAAATTTTTGGAAACAGGGGGGGGAAGAAAGAAAAAACGAAGGGGAAGAAGAGAAGGAAAAAATCTTTTGAAATAAAGAAAAGAAGGGAGAAAAAAGGGAAAAGAAGAAAGAAGAGAGGAAAGGAGGAAAAAGGGGAAAAAGGGGGAATGCCCCCCCCTTCCCCAAACCCCCAAAAAAAACCCAATTTTAAAAAAAAAGTATAACCATTTTCCTTTTTTAATTTAAAAAAATTTAGTTAATTAGTAAGGTGTTTTTGTAGTATTTAGTATTAGTAAAAGTGAGTATGAAAAATACTTGGCCCAAATTTTTTGGGGAAAGCTTTTTTGTGTCTTCCTTTTTCTTTAATTTTTTGTTTGTTTTTTTTCCCTTTTTGGTAATAATTCCCAATATAATTGGTTAATGAACGAAGGGGAGAAAAGAAGAGAGAGGGGAGGGAGGGTAAGAGAATGGAGAGTGGGGAGGAGATAGGAGAGAGAAGAGAAGAGAGAAGAGAGAGAGAAAAAAGAGGGAGGGAGGGGAGAGAGCGGAGGGGAGAGAAAGAGAGAGAGATTTTTTGAGTTCCCCCAAAAAGGGGAAAGTAATTAAAGTAAGGGTTTTTGGGGATTAATATGATTTGAAATAAAATTAGTATAGTAGTTTAGTTTTATTATTAGTTTTACTATTATTTAGTAGGGAAAATGTTGGGCCCAATTAAAAGGGAAAGAAATTTTTAAAATGAAAGTAGAGTTTGGTTTTATTGAGAGGGGAAGTAGTTTAGTAGGGGGATTTAGTATTTAGTATTTAAGTAGTAGAGAAATTAGGTAGTGGTTTTAGTGGGTGGGTAATTTAAGTAGTAGTAGTAGTACCATGGGGTAGTATATTATTTAGAAAAGTGGGTTAAGTGGGTTTTTAGAAGAAAGAAGTAGAAAGTGGGTAATTTAGTGGTATTTGGGTATTTGGTGTAGTATAGTATTTAGAAAATATTTAAGTAGATTTGGGTAAGTAGTATTAGTATTAGAAATTTTAGTATTGTAGTACCAGTAGAAAGTTTTTAGTGGGTGGTAGGGGGAGGGTAGTATTTAGTAGTATTTAGTAGTGGGAGTAGTAGAAAGTAGTAGTAATAGTAGTACGTAGTGGGTAGAGAAATGTGGTAGTTGTAAGTAGTGTATTATTTAGTAGTATGGTATTTGGTAGTGGAAAGGGGTTTGGGGTTGGAAAAATATTTAAGGTAGGGGGTAATTTTAGTGGGGGGGTTTAGTTTTAGTAGTAGATGGTTAGTGGTAGGGGTTTTTAGTAAAGTAGTGGTGGGGAAAGGAAAAAGAAAATGGGTAAAGTTTAGGGTATAGTAGAAAGAAAGTAAGTGGGAGTAGTAGTAGTGTGGTATTAGTTTTTGGTGGGGGGGAAATGGGTTTTTAGAAAAGTGGGAGTATTTATAAATTTTAGTAGTGAGAAAGGGGGTTTTAGTAGTATATAGTAGTGTATTGGTTAGTATTTAGTAGAAAGTAGGCAGTAGAAAAGTAGAGTATTTATTTGGTAGTATTGTAGTAGTAGTGAGTAGTATTTAGTAGTGGGTATTTAGTAGTGTGGGTATAGCAGTGGGTAGTAGTATAGTAGTATAGTAGTAGAAAGGTGGGTGGTAGTTTGGTGTTATTGGTAGGGGTTTAATGTTATTTAAGTGGGGAAATTTGGGGGAAGTAGTAGTATTTAGTGTAGGAGTGGTAGGGGTTAGGGGTTTTTTAAGTGGAAATTTTAAAATTAGTGGGGTCTTTAAAGTATTTATGGGAAGTAGTAGTGGGTAGAAATTAGAAAAAAAAAGTATAGTGTATTTTAAAGTGGGAATATTAGTGTAGAGAAAATAGTAGAATAGTAGTTTATTTTTTTTGTAAGTATTTAGTAGAAAAGTAAAAGAAAGGTATATAGTATTTAATATTTAGGAAAAAAAAAAGGTAGTAGTGGGAAGGGAAAAGTAGAGTAAGTATTTGGTATTGGTATTGTAGTGGTAGTAGTAGTAGTGGTTTTTAAGTAGAAGTAGAAAGTGGGTTAGTAGTGGTTGTGTAGTGGAGTGGTTTTAGTGTATTTAGGAAAAGTAGTAGAAAGAAAGTAAAAAGTAACCCATTATTTATTTGAGTAGTAGTTTTTAGTAGTTTTAAATTGGGTGGTATTAAAAAGTAGTAGAAATTTTTTTAGAAGTAGAAAGGTTGGGTAGGTAGTATTAAGTAGAAATTTAGTATTAGTAGAAGTACATTTAGTAAGTAGTAGTAGTTAGTAGTATAGTGGGTTTATTTTCAGTAGTGTATAAAGATAGAAATTTTAGTAGTAGTAGGGGGTAGATAAAGTATAGAGTAGCAGTAAGTAGTAGTATATTATTAGAAAGTGAAAGTAGTAGTAGGGGGATGAGTGGTATTGTAGTGGGTTATAGTAGTATTAGTAGTAGTTTTTTGGGTAGTAGGGTTGGTAGTTAGTATAATAGTAGAAATTTATATTATATTAAGAAAAGTAGTGATGGGTAGAAATTTTAAGAGTAGTGGTAGTAGAAATTTTAGTAGTAGTAGTGGTAGTTAGTAGTAGTATTTAGTAGAAAGTGTAGTGAAAGATATTGAAAGTATTAGTAGTATGTAGTGGTATTTTAGAAATATTTTAGTATTAGTAGTATTTAATTAGTA
>JACEEZ010000567.1:17500-20000 GCA_016584305.1 Chionoecetes opilio
TCCACTGCACTCCAATCCTTGCCCATTCTCCATCCCTCGCATTCTAATCACATCTCTAATCCCGTAGTTACTTGGGAATGCGGGTTCGGTTCCACAAGGCGCAGGGGACATGTAGGGTGGGTCCTGTGAGGCTGTGGTGGGTCCCAGGGGCGCGGTGCTACTGGTGGTGGGCCATGGGGTTGAGGTCGAGGATTGGTTGGCGGTTCCAGTGTCCTCCTCAGTTAGGTTGAGGAGTAGTATTGAGGCCATGGTGGTGACGATTGGTTCGAGGATGAGGGTGGTGTTCGGGCCCATGGTGGTGATAATGGTGGTGAAGGTACTCAAAAGGGTGGTTTGATTAGGGTGAAATTACTGTTACTATAAGGTGTTTGGGTTACAAAGGGTGGTGATGGTGGTGGTGATGAGTGGTGGTGAAGGTACTTAGTTGTAAAGGGTGCTTACTGTTACTATAATAAGTTTGGGTTACAAAGGGTGATGGTGATGGTGATGAGTGGTGATGGTGAAGAGGACATCACCATGGCTAGTGAAGGGTCAGAGAGGAAGGTGAGGTGAGGGAAATATGAAAGGAAGAGGGAATGGTAAATTCGGACAAAGGGTGGAGAGAGGGATGGGATAAAGAGAGGGGAAGGAAAACGAGGGAAAGGGGAAAGATGAAAGATGAAAATCGGTGGAAAAAGAGAGAGAGAAAAGAAATAAATGAGAGTGAGAAAAAATAACGAATATGAAGGAAATGTAGGAGAATAAGGAAGATAAAGGAGCGAGGGAAGAAAGAAAGGAGGGTCTAGCAAGAGAGAGGAAAGGGAAGAAAGAGAAAGCGTGAAAAAGTATCACGAGGAAGAAATAAAGAGAGAGGACAATAAGGAACAAAATGGAGGAGGGAAAAAGGAAGAGGATCTAGGGAATATAGGAGCAGGAATGGGAGGAAGGAGAAGGAAGGATAGGATAAAGGAGGCAGGAAGGAGGGAAGGAGAAGGAGGATCTAGGAGATAAGGGAGAGAAAGGGAGAAAGGAAAAGGGAAGGAAGATTGATATAAGGGAGGCAGGAAGGAGGGAGGAATAGGAAGAAGGATCTAGATAAGGGAGACAAAAGGGAGGGAGGGAAAGAAGGAAGGAAGGATCTAGGGATAAAGGGAGGCAGGAAGGGAGGGAGGGAAAGAGGAAGGAAGGATCTAGGGATAAAGGGAGGCAGGAAGGGAGGGAGGGAAAGGAGGAAGGAAGGATCTAGGGATAAAGGGAGGCAGGAAGGGAGGGAGGGAAGGAGGAAGGAAGGATCTAGGGATAAAGGGAGGCAGGAAGGGAGGGAGGAGGGGAAGAGGTCACAAGTTTTACCACACACCAACACACAAACCCTCCCTCGCCATACTGCCGCAGTCACCACCACGCCTCACGGACGACACTGACTCGCAACACCACGAACACAACACCACCACGCACGAACACACACGTATGAGTCACAGAAATGTTTTGTGCAGACTTTGAGACGTTTCTACATCTTCAGAAGGTTGTTGGTTGGGAGTCCTTCACTTCTTCACCGTGTTACCTCAGGGCTTCCAGGGGCATGATCTAGCGTCAGGGGCGTCCTACCGACCCCCTGGATTCGAGGTCTCACCAGGGGGCGTCACTCCCTGCATTTCGGCGGCGCCCTAATTATTTCCTGGATCCCCCGCCTTGATTTTTCTTTTTCCAGAAATCAAAGTATCTTCCAGTTTCCAGCAGTTTTCAATTCCAATTCTCAATGTTTTCACTTCCAAGCGATTTTCTTTCTTAACTTCAAACTTTCCGCTTTTTTTTTCTCTTACTTCCAAATGTCTTCCATCGGCACCAGTTTTTCCAAGCGATGAAAGTAATTTATACAGTTTTATATATTTTTTCACAGGGTTCCAAACGTTTTTCAGAATGTCAAATATTTTTCTCCACAACTGTAAACGTTTTCCAGTCTAAATATTGTCCAGAGTTTTAAACTTCTCCAAACACTTCCTCGTTCTTCAGAATTCCAAGCATTTTCCACAGCTTTAAACTTTTTTTTCCTATAATCTAACCTTTTCCACAATTTAAACGTTTTTCCAAAGCTTTAAACATATTCTGTCTTATTACCTAACGTCGTTCTTCCACAGTTTGAACGTTTTCCAGGGCTTTAAACATTTCCCATAGGTTCTAGAGTTACATTAGCACCGGCAGAACACACGCACAAATAAGCCTTCCCACACCACTGTTGCCATCGAGCGGGAAAAGATGAGGCGAGAACAGAGGAACCAGCGTCTGTTTTCTCTTCTAAGTCACTGACGAGGAGCCGAACACACGTCTAGGTCTCCAGCAGGGAAGCACGACGAAGGAGAGGCAGTAAGGTGAGTGCCTGGAGGAGGGATGGGCCAGGGGAAGGGCACGTCTGGCTCCTACGACGATAACATCCCCGGCGGTACTCTGTAGGGGAAGAAAAGGTGCATTGTAGTGATGTTGGTGTTTTGTTGATGGTTGAAAGGTGTTGTGAAGGGGGACAAAA
>JACEEZ010000567.1:32500-57500 GCA_016584305.1 Chionoecetes opilio
TAGTAGTGGTGGTAATGGTGGTGGTGGTGGTGGTGGTGGTGGTGGTTGGTGGTGGTGGTGGTGGTGGTGGTGGTAGTAGTAGTGGTGGTGGTGGTGGTTGGCGGTCACATGTTGCATGTTGGACGTGATTAAGTGTAGATTAAATGACGTGTTTCTTTGTTTTATAATTCTGATTGTTGTTGTTGTTAATTGTTGTGTGTGTGTGTGTGTGTGTGTGTGTGTGTGTGTGTGTGTGTGTGTGTGTGTGTGTGTGTGTGTGTGTGTGTGTGTGTGTGTGTGTGTGTGTGTGTGGAAACAACTGCCATAGTCACATAAGAGTATATAAAAGATTACACACATAAAAAATAACAAAATGTTAAGACAAAGATAATTATAAGAAAGTTTTTACGACCCCGTGACATGCAACTTTCCGAAGAGAGGAAATGTTAAACAAAGAAAAAGAAAGAAAATTAGGCTAATTCAATTACAAAAATAATAAAATAAAACATCGATCGAAGAATAAGCTACATCGACATTTTTCTCTATTATTTTTTCGTGCAGCCTAATCAAAACATCTCTACTTTTGTCTCAAATTACATAAGAAAAAAAAACTACAAAAAAAAATATACAAAAATACCCATGTAGACTACCGTAGATAACAGTAAGTCGCCAGCTGCAATAATGTCGCCAGGCGCCAAATATTACGAATTATAGCATCACTACTGATTTTTATGTGTCACTGAAGATGATACACAGTAGTTTATATCATGACTGTATAATCTACCCTGTTTCAGCGTTGTTTTATGCTTTGTAGCTGCAAGTATAGACGGTTTAAAATTTCGCTACGCGTTTTTTTTTCGGGCGACGACGACAGCGGGAGGACACTCAGTAAATAAACACTAGATGGCGACTCTACTGTTGGTAGCCACTTTGTAGATATTTTTGTAATTTGTTCATTTATAGCCATAATATGACACAGATGAAGACACAAAATGACACAGACTCTCCAGATAGCCCCTTCTAACTTTCCTGAAATCATGGATGTAGAAATGTAAGTACTTAACGCCACCACACGTCTGTAAACAGATAAAAAGTTGTCCTGGCGACTTACTGTTATCTACGGTAGTATATAAGAGTTAACTAAAAAAAAACATTAAACACAATGATATTATAATATACTAATAAAAATAACTGTAATGATGATAACGTTATTGATGATAATAATGATACTGATAATAATAACAACAATGATAATAATAAAAAAAAATATTGCATAAAAGTCTAGAGTAAGTGAAATCTGGCAAGGCGTCACCGCAGAGTTTTTCCGCCACGCTCTCTTCTCTGATGCGACTCTTTACCCTTGCGCGCGAGCTTCATGTTAAATTAAGCTTCATGTTAAAGCGAAGGCCGAACTTCAAGCTAAACACTTGACAGTTCTTCCTTTTTCTCTCTTGGCTCACGCCCCCCTAGGTAATTACCCACGCCCCCCAGGTTACGAAGTGCGCTGATGTTGTTCTGAAAACCATCCATGAAATTCATCACCTCGCGCTATATATCCCTAAACCCGAAATCCATCACCCGCGCTGTCCTAAAGGATCTATGAATTACGTTTGTTTTTATGCCCTTGGGAAACACATCCGCTAACACACACACACGAAATAACTTTTGTTCTTAATGTGCGAACGAGAAACCACAGAATCACATAATCTGATACACTTACAACACACACACACACACACATTTTTTTTTCTCTCTCTGTGTTTATCCTTCAAGTCCACATTTCACTATCTCCTTCTACTCTCCTTATCATTCTCACTCTTTTTCTCAATCCTCTTTCACTCTTCTCCCTTAATTCCGTCCTTTTTACTTACGTCACGCATGATATCCGTAACGTCTCTTCCTTGTTCCTCCTCTTTGCTGACTGCCCTCTCTCCTCATCCCTCCCTCACTCCTACTGCTCTCTCTCCTATCCCTCCCTCACTCCCTACTGCCCTCTCTCCTATCCCTCCCTCACTCCCACTGCTCTCTCCTATCCCTCCCTCACTCCCACTGCTCTCTCTCCTATCCCTCCCTCACTCCCACTGCCCTCTCTCCTATCCCTCCCTCACTCCCACTGCTCTCTCTCCTATCCCTCTCCATCACTCCATCTGCTCCTACCTCTCCTCCTCCTTCTTAACCTACTCATCCTTCCTTCCTCTCTCACTCTTCTCTCCTCCTCTCCTACACCCAGTCACTATACTGTATCAACTTCCTCTATCCATTCTCTCTCTCTCCTCTCTCTCTCTCTCTCTCTCTCTCTCTCTCTCTCTCTCTCTATTAAACAAGGCTTCCTCGCTTAACAGATGGGCGAGTGTGTTTTTTAATCATACATTATGCAAGCGCAAGGGCGGAGCGGATGTTAAGGGTGGTGGTGGTGGTGCTAGCGGAACAAGGGAAGAATTATTAGCAGCCTAGCGGGTATACCAAAAGCCTCTATCATGCCACCCCCCCCCCCCCACACACACACATACATACACTATACAACACACCATTCATTTATCACCCATAAGCATAGACACACAGACATACACTTTCACTTTTGTTACTATTGCTCACACACACACTCGCATTATAAGTGACCTCGAAAGAAAATGAAAGCTGTCCACCCCACACACACCTAAAAAAAACATATGCACTCAATCACATTTGCTAACTATTCTACAAATATACATCACGTAGTACCTTTACTACAAATCCACGTGTGTTGGTCAGGACTCAGGTGTGAAAGAAGATGAGTTACCTAGGCTATACACGCTTTGCCCTGCGGTTCTTCCTGGCCTTGTAAATGGCTATTATAGGTTGTAAGTTCACCTCCGCTTCCCTTCTCTTCTTCCAGTCTACTTCTGAGCTTCGTTCCTCGCAGTCTCGCTTCTCAGACACCTTTAACTGCATGTGGTTTATCGCCCCCTTCAAAGTTTAATTAAATGGCTACCTAGATCAGTGCATTGATTTGTGTTCGTTATGTGATGCTATATTGTTCTCAGTGTTTGTTGATGAAAAAATTACTATTTCTTGTATATTTGGAAAAAGGTATATGAAAGCTTAAAGGTCACGAGTGCATTCTAGCAAGGATTTGAGGCACTATCACTGCTTGAGTTGGATTGATGTAGTTGGGTTCAGATGTGTGTGACGTATGATTAACGCCTAACTAATATTATACAGTACACACACCAGTGACCTTGAGAAGTAACGCTGCTGCACCACCATCACCACCACCAGCCCGGCAATTATGAATATGGTGAGACAAAGTTATACTGCCAACAAGACGTATTTTTTGTAGCCATGATTGTTAGATTAATTATGTGTTTGTTTAATGTATATAGGATAGGGGCTGGATAGGTTAGTGGATGGGGATGAAAGGTGGATGTAGGTAGTGCTAGGTAACAGGAACTACCACGTGTAGGTCTCACGGCCTCTTGTAGCTTCCTTATTCTCTTGATATGTTCTTATATGTCCTCGTAAACGGGATCTACCTATCAGTGTTAAAGTGGTAATTGATTTTAATAGCTTTCAAGTGCCAGGCAGCATATAGACCACAGTGTACTACTTCATGTTAGCTCGATTGAAGGGGTAGGGAGGGGAAAGGGAAGGGAAGAAAGGAAGGCAGAAAGGGATAGGGAAAAGAAGTAACAATGGTGGTAGGGGATCAGTTTGGGGAAGAGGTTATCAAGTCTAAATTGTGTAGGAATAGGCTCTTTTGGTAATATCCAGATGAACACCGAACTCACTTTGGTGGACGAAACAAATTTTTTCTGGTGTGTTTTTGTGTGTTTTGAATGAATTTGCTAACCGTTTCTGTCGCATTTTTTTTTTTTTTTTTTTTTTTTTAGGTAGATAAAGGTTACGTTAGGTATAGGTAAAAGTTAGGTTAGTTTTAGGTTCAAAAAAAAGATTTTTGTCATTTTTGCAAAAAAAAAAAAAAAAAAAATATTTGCAACATTAACGGTTAGCAGATTCATTCAAAACACATAAAAACACACTACCGTAGATAACAGTGAAGTCGCCAGGCGCAAAATATTACGAATTATAGCATCACTACTGATTTTTATGTGCCACTGAAGATGTTACACAGTAGTTTATATCATGACTGTATAATCTACCGTTTCAGCGTTGTTTTATGCTTTGTATCTGCAAATATAACTGTTGCGCATTTTGCTTCTCACGTTTTTCTTCGCTTGATGACAGACAGTAAACAATAGCTTTTCGGGCGACAGGACGCAGACTTGCCAGTTCTTTCAAACTTTAATAGAATTTATTTTCACGCTGGCAGAGGAATTTTTATATATCCAAGCATCTTCTGCAGCTAATATATATAGAGACTTGTTTTACGTTACCTCTAATTTCCCTGAATTCCCCAGAGTGGCGACTCAACTGTTGGGTTAAAATACTAGCTGGCGACTTTACTGTAGTAGGTATAGTGAGGTCGCCACTGTTTTATTTTTGTCATTTGTTCATTTATAGCCCTAATATGACACAGATGAAGACAATAAATGACACAGACTCTCCAGATAGCCCCTTCTAACTTTCCTGAAATCATGGATGTACAAATGTAAGTATTAATGCCACCACACGTCTGTAAATAACAAAGAAACGTAGAAATGGCGACTTCACTGTTATCTACGGTAGAAAAAAAAGGTTTCGTCCACCAAACTGAGTTCGGTGTTCATCTGGATATTTACCCTTTTTTTTTCAAGCAAAGAAAATATATATTCATTACATAATAAAAAAAAGTAGGATTGGAATAGGTCACCTTGCTCTTGTTCTGCTATTAAAAACAAAGCATCAACTAATTCCCTGAGATAGACACCTAGACAAAGACCTTATAAGCTGCTTTACAATAGCAAGAATGTGTTCCAAGCCAGAGTGATCGAGGCACATACTCAATCTGGCGACTCGCAATAAAGATGTTGCAAAACGAGCACTCCTTCACCGAGCCATCGCAATCCGTGGCCGATATCCAACTGGGTCACAAGTCTTACAACAGTCAGATATAGCAGCAGCATCCACTATAGGCTGTGCAATGGTGCAGGTACATATATGAAAATATGTGTACGCACACTATGAAATCATAAATTATAATAAAGCAGAAGCTCGATTTAATGGACTAATTCAACCAAGCATAGTTCCATTATATCAAATTTTCTGCTAAATTGAGAGAATACTGTATGACTAACCTATAAGTACATCCCTGTATGTATATAGATTTCAAATTCCTGTCAACTAACACATGAAATGCTGCAAGAACTTTAGCTTACCTCCCCAAATAGGGGCTCTTCAGTGGTCTGTAAAGGCCCGTTCACACATCCACGACTCACATCGGCGATCGGTCATGACTTGCCGAGTCATCCAGTCGGTGCTGACTGCAACCGATTTTGGGGGGGCTGAAGCTGAAGTGGTTGGCTCGGGTCGCCACAGTTAGGCGACTAGTCCGCGATTGTCGGCGATAATCGCGGACAGTCGTGGACTAAAACTAATTTAACCGCCAATATTGGGTTGCCGTCATGCGCCGACAGGCGCAGCACTGTCGTGCGACGACTGTTCCCAGCGGCACACAAGAAATCAAATTAACGCACACTCTAGAAAAAGGAAGGAAAAGGGAGACGCAAGGAAAAGAAAGGTTTCCCGGAGAGTACGTAATCGTCTCGAGTTTGAGGCTAAGTGTTCAACATGTCTTTCAGGTTTTGGTCTTTGCCGTGTTGGCCGTGCTGCTATCCGTGGTGGCCGGCTACCCAGAGGCCGACGCTAGGAGGGGCGGGGCCAGTATTAAAGTGAGACCAATCCGTCGCAACTCCCGCAAGAGTACCAAGAAGGCGAAGAGCAAACCCAGAGCCATGTTGCAGACCCATTACAGTTACTACCAGCCTCACTACCCCTCCTATTACCAGCCTCGTTACGACCCCACCGGCCATGGGGACCCACACTTCTCCTACTTCCAAGGTATGTCGCACCCGTCTTGAAACCAGTACCTCCTAGTTAGTGAAGTTTCATACTGTAAGAGTAAGTTAAGAGTGAATGAGTGAGGGAGTAAGAGTGCAGGAGTAAGACTGAATGAGTGAGAGTGCAGGAGTAAGACTGAATGAGTGAGAGTGCAGGAGTAAGACTGAATGAGTAAGAGTGCAGGAGTAAGACTGAATGAGTGAGAGTGCAGGAGTAAGACTGAATGAGTGAGAGTGCAGGAGTAAGACTGAATGAGTGAGAGTGCAGGAGTAAGACTGAATGAGTGAGAGTGCAGGAGTAAGACTGAATAAATTTCACCAACAGATAAATTATGGCTACGTACAAAAGTTGGAAAGCATAATACTTTTGAAATGTCACACTAATTGGACATGAAGTTACTGTATTAATCAATTTTTCACCTGTGTATACTGAAGTATATACAGTGCTTATGTACCAAAATAAAATGCAAGTAGTCATCTGTGTATTAACTATTGAACTTGTGCACCACTTTATGCAGTATTCTTATACCATGAATTGAATTGAATTAATGCTAAGGGAAAATGTGCCAGACATCATAGGTCATATGGCACTGTGGCAAAGCATAATAAAGGGGAGGAGTTATAGAGAAAGAGTGAAACGGTGAGGGAAGGGGAAGGAATGGAACATTGTAGCAGTATGGTTAGATCAGATGAAGGATGTGTATTTGTTGGGGGAAGGAGATCACAAGTTGGGAATTAAGACAGGGAGGTGAGTAAAGAAAGTTTCTTATACCATGAACTCAAAATTACTTTCTAATTAACATTTCCAAAATCTCATCTTCAGGGAGATGAGGGAGGCTGGAGTGCTGCACCAACCATCACCAACACTCTTCCATCTGGAAAAGCGTAATTTAAAAAGGAAATAGGGAGAAACTGGTTCACAAATAGGGTGGTGAATGATTGGAATGGACTCGGTCGTCAGGTGGTCAATGCGGAGTCTATGGAGGTCTTTAAAAGGAGTCTGGATAAATACATGGATAGGGAAGAGAGGTGGATGTAGGTAGAGTTAAGTAACAGGAACTACCTCGTATAAGTCTCACGGCCTCTTGTAGCTTCCTTATTTTCTTATATGCTTATTTATTATTTACTTGAGAGACTGATCAACTCCATCCTTAGCACTGGTTACTGCCTTTCCATAAACAGTATCCGCAACATGTGTTGGTAACTTTTTTTCTTGCCTAGTCCAGAGTAACGTGCTTGGTCCATGAGTATTGTAACATCATAGTCTTGACGGAATGGAAAATGACAAATAAAAAGTGTTTCATCCTTTGCTTTGTGATTTACGTTTATAAGGCAACAACACTTGGTCCGTGAGACATTCAGTGTTCCTATGGGGTTCTAGAGGACAGAGGGAGTTTTCACATTACCAGGTAGTGGAAGGACTGGAGGTTGTATAATAATAAGTTTACTGACTCTTTTTGAACAGACATAACATTCACCTGTACACATTTTACCTTCTTATCTTGTAAGAAAGTGATCCTGTTTACACAAACATTGGTTCCTACTTACTTCCATGTGGATTGATTATTATTTTTTTTTTATCAAACTACACTTGACACTGTGTAAAAAATATAAATACAAATTCTGCTTCTCTAAATATCACAAAGTTAAATTAACTTCTTCATGCATGGCTGGGAGAACAAGAGTCAGGAATGCCAAATGATCTGAAACCTGGACACCTCAGACAACCATCAACACGTAGCTCACACACCCTTCCATCATTAAAAATATTCCACTTTCATAACTGGACACCGACAGCGAGCATAGAAACCCGACTTGCAAAACAAAGATAGAATAAAAAAAGAGGACTAAATATGACCCCAAGATGGATGACCCAAAACACACTGTTAATGACCGAAGCAAGAGTTCCGGTTAGCTACACAGACACTGGCCGCAGCAACACCCACCATCCTGTCACCAAGCCTCACGCAACACTCAATAAGCTCAGTCCTCATCACGTGCACCAGAATAATCAAGCATTCACTACTCACCAGTTTTTCTTCATGCAAAATGGAAACTCAAGCTTGGAAACAGTCATCTCAAAATACCCATATAATTGTAAATCAAAATTCTAGTATATATGGATGAAAAGTAAATGTAGTTAAATATATATATATATATGTATATATAGGTATAGGTATGCCCAAGTTATTATTTGGCTATCGATGGTGGTGAATCGATCCCCGACAAAGGGCTCGCATCACCACCTCCTTAATTCTATCACCTTGGCATTCATCAAAGCATTACAAACTCTGGTAATTAACACCAAGCACAGTGCCATTCATCATGTAAACAAATCACAAACTTTCCCAATAATAATAATAATAACAATGATCATAAACTGCCGTGGTTACGCTAAGTTTCTCGCTCAAATTTTTTCTGAATACAGTATCAATGTCCGTGCCGAAAGTAACACATTGATCAATAAATAAAGTGTGAATGTGGTGCCTCATGTAATGCAATACTCTCAACAGACTCTTGATGCATGATTGGAACACACATGCCTCTGGTCCATTACAGGTGATATGCAGTGCAAGTAAGAGGTATAAACTTCAGATTTGGTAACAGCAATAAACTTTTTTTTTCCGTCTTTTTTTTTCCTCTTTTGCGTCAGCACATCTATAACCACCATGGTTCTCAAGACACTCCAAACGTCAGCTCCATGAAGAATGAAAGACAAACCTCACACACAAGGCTGAGTAGATATACAATATACTATACTTCAGAAAGCTAAATATCTGGCCAAATACAGCTATTGGGTAGGTATGAAAATAACTCTGCATCAGCATTTTCAGAGGCAACTCAAAATGACATTAGAAAGCAGTGCATCATAAGGCTAAGGTTTTGTTTCAGGCAAAGTCACCTACACCAGTCCTTACCAAGCGTGTCCAAATCTTCCTCGAGGCAGTCACACTACTTCCACTGATCATTCACTAAGCTTTCACTTGTAGATGTCACCCTTGTGGCATTGATAGATAAGGCAGTTAGTGCTTTACTGGTACAGCCCTGCCCAAACACACACACACATGCCTATCCAGACAAACTTAATCAATTACTGTCAAGATGGAAAGGAAATGATAGGCAGCTTTATGCCAAACAACTAAGCCCGCAAACTTATCTCACTAAACATACTTCAAACTACGATTACCTAATTGTTCTTGGTCTAAACAACACAATATGACATGTTATTCAAAAAGTTATCAAACTCAAGTCATTCATTATCCCCAAAACTACAGTAGCATTAATTTCACTTGCAGTAAATTACGAATCTCACACCACATTGTATCCGGAAAAACAAATACATATGAAATAAAATCAGAATAAAAATGAAATACTACGTAGGTAAATAATAAAAAAAAGTGAAATCAGTATACTCCCCCAAAAAATCACGTTTGTCACTGAATTCAAAACAATCTCTTTCCTGCATCCTGAAGACATTAAAAAAGGTGAGGAGGGAGGACACACTTAACAAAACCAAACTGAATGGAAGACAGGACCTGCACAAACTATCTAATATCTATCACTTACAAAAAATAACCAACGGAAGGAGGTTAGAGACAAACACCACAAATCTGACCCACGTATAATTTCTTCCCCTCTATGTCCTTCCTTTCCCGCCCCAGATAACCTCAAACCCCAGAAAGCTGCTTCATCCTGGCAGGCACTGTTTGGCCTTCATCAGAGCCCCTTCAGCCTTATAATCAACACAGCTATGCCTCTCCTTCCCTCCTCATCGCCCCCAAACACACACGTCATTTGGAAGAGATCTGCCAGACAGCTAAAAAGTAATGCCAAGGTTTCGTAGGAATTGTAGGTAAAGTTCCTGATTTATGGATTTCTCTGTGTACGTGAGTTATGCGTCTTTAAAGATTTCCTAAATAGCAATTATATTCTCTGATTATCATTCCTGAATCTGAAGACTTTTGAAAAACAGGTAATTGTTGAAAAAGTCAATAATTACAAGTGAAATAAATCAAGAACTTTTGCTTAGTATTTAATTTTATGAATTGGAATCTTCGGTTTGCAATTATTTCCAGAGAGAGAGAGAGAGAGAGAGAGAGAGAGAGAGAGAGAGAGAGAGAGAGAGAGAGAGAGAGAGAGAGAGAGAGAGAGAGAGAGAGAGAGAGAGAGAGAGAGAGAGAGAGAAAATACGGACCAGTGAACTGCATCAAGGTAAAGAGTAGCCATAGATTCCATACCAATCACTTTCTTACTGTAATGGTTGCATAGAATTACCAACATATTTCTGTTTACAAAAGGAAAAATGTAGAGACAAATTGTGTCTGGCAAGAACCTTGATATTAGATTTTTTTTTTTGTAGTATTTTTGTTTTTGTTTTTTTTGTATTACCAATAAAAGACGTCTTCACTCATCCTTTTTCGCTTTGTTGTCTTTGGCCTCCTTGGTGTCCTTGGCCTCCTCCTCGTCAGAATACTCTGCGGGCTGCTCGCCGGGCTTTAACAACTTGCCAATGTAATCGTACTTTTCTGGAGGGAGACAGGGAAGCCAATCATCATTCAGCTACCATAACAACATCCTGATCCCTCTCTCTACATAACATTTATTTCATGGTATTGATTCATCATAAAAATATAGGAACATGAAACACACCACCAGGAAAAGAGAGAGAGAGAGAGAGAGAGAGAGAGAGAGAGAGAGAGAGAGAGAGGAGAGAGAGAGAGAGAGAGAGAGAGAGAGAGAGAGAGAGAGAGAGAGAGAGAGAGGAGAGAGAGAAAAGAGAGAGAGAGAGGGAGAGAGAGAGAGAGAGAGAGAGGAGAGAGAGAGAGAGAGAGAGAGAGAGAGAGAGGAGAGAGAGAGGAGAGAGAGAGAGAGAGAGAGAGAGAGAGAAAATACGGACCAGTGAACTGCATCTCCCATTCCCGCACGGAGTCCATCTCCATGGAGGACAGGTCGCTGAGGTCGTCGTACTCCTCCTTGACATTGTTGACGCTGAAGGTGGCCAGCGCCCGCGTGGCGTCCCGGGCGGCAAAGGCGGCGTACGGACCACCTGGCACGGGGAAACACGGGTCAGGACAGGAACTACCACGTGGAGGTCTCGCGGCCTCAGTAATAGCTAATAAGCTTCCTTATTTTCTAATGTTCTTATGATCAAATGGCTTCCCTCCATATTATTAAAGTTTGAGTGACATCATTTATTCTGTGCTTTCAGTTCAGTGAAGACCTAATGAAGGCATTGAAAGACATTGGCCACAGAAAAGGGACCCAGTGGAACAATATGTTATTCCTGACGTTTTCGTTCCGACGGTACTCAAACTTGTGCGTGTGCCCATGGCTGGACATCCGGGACGTGATCTAACCCTAGCAGCCGTGAAGCGTGTGTATTTTTGGCCCACGATGCGTGTGGACATTGAAGAATATGTTGCCAGGTGTGTATCTTGTGCCCAAAACAAAGGGACGACTCCAGGACCCGCTCCTATTTTAGAATACCCATCCCCTGAGCAACCATGGAACGTAGTTGCTATAGATCTTCTGCAGTTACCCAAGTGTCATCACGGCTTGCAATATCTTCTGCCAGATCTGCCATAGTGTGTGTAGATCACTTTTCAAGGTTTGTAGTCCTAGCACCGTGAGAAATAAAATGGCTGAGTACTACCTGGATAACCTCACCTAGCCGCGCCATCTCCCTCCTGTTTGGTCTTACTAATTTAACCCCTTGAGGCCCAGAATGTAATTTCCATTGTAATTTGGCTACCATTAGATGATTTTTACTTAATATAAACAATATTCTATAGATATGGCCTGTTTAGTATCCTTGTCGACTAACAAATTTGGTATATTCAGTTACTTTTTATAATTTTATGGCTAACAACATACTATTTTATGCAGCAAAGGAAAGATCTGGGCGTGAAGGGGTTAAGTACATGACAAGAAAAATGATGCACAATACATTTCACAAGTCATATGCATGTTGACTAAACATTGTCCAAGAAATACAATAACATAGAATTGCTGTATCATACTAATAAATTGAGATTTGAGTGTGGGAATACCGAGATGGCAAGAAGAATGATGACGCAAGAAGGACATTTATATCACAAACATCTTTCACTCTTTTTTATACTTTTTGGGTACAACAAATTCATCACAACACAGCCTCATCTGATGGGTATTGGAATTCCCTTAAATCAACACTGTACAGGTTAAATCAGATGAGACAGTGTGGTTACTTCACCATATTCAAAGTCTGGCATAGGTGGCATGCTTAGTTGTTATCATGAATAGGGTTGTTGATAACACTGGGGGGCACAGATCAAGATAACAGCCAATGCAGACACAGATAACAGCCGACAGGGTGACGGTGGCTGGCCTGATGGACGCGTAATATCATCTGACCTTGTACTTAACTGATATCAATGCATTTTCTTGTGCAATATCCGCCCTCTTATCTCCCTTAATAAAAAAAGGCAAACTAATAAATGATTATATATATATATATATATATATATATTATATATATATATATATATATATATATATATATATATATATATATATATATATATATATATATATATATATATATATATATATATATATATATATATATATATATTATATATATATATAAAAGAAGAAAAAATTAAAATCAAATAAATAATAAATAGAATAAATGAATAAACAAAGAAAAAAAAATACATATACAAAATAAATTAAAAATAAAATGTAAATTAAAGATAAAATGAAAATATATATATAATGATAAGGCTTGCGCGGATGATCTTTACGCCAGAATCCGTTCATCGAGATTTACCGCGCAGATTTAAAGTTGCTTCCCAAGCTATAAAAAAATGCAGAAGGCATGAATCGTATGTCTGACAGCGACGTACATCATCTTGCACACTCACCGGTGTGTGGGGGGAGGGTTTCCCTCCCTCTCCTCCCTCCATAGGCAGTTGACAGTTTGCGTGCTTTTAAACTTATAGCCTGCAGCGTTCACCTACATCCCGTGTTTTTGCCTGTTTTTGCTGGATTACATAATGGGTGGAAAACATACGGATGGCACAACGATTCAAGCAATCATTGATCTTTACAAGGCTGGGATCAATAATAAGGAAATTTGCAAGCTTAAAGGACTAAAGCTTAGAACAGTGCAAAATTTGATTCGCCGATTTAAGGCTGGCGGAGAGGTGAATCTCCCGCTCCCAAAAGAACAACCTGGGAAACAAAAAAAAACGTGTAACAGAACCAGGAGCATGTTAAGGCGACAGCTTGATGCCAATCCTAGCCTTACAGCCAGAGAACTGAAGGAGGAAAATCATACTCTTCTTGGTAATGTGTCGCTTCGTACTGTACAGGAAACTTTGAAACGTGACCTTGGCTACAGGTGTTACCGGGCGCGGAATAAGCCACTGATAAATGACCGCCAAAGGAAGAAAAGGCTTCACTTTGCAAAGAAATACAGAGATTGGCCTCTCGACAAGTGGCGGGCTGTGCTGTGGAGTGACGAAAGCACATTTTGTGTGAGTGGAGGAGGACCAGCAAAAGTGTACCGTCGCTCCGGCTCAGACCCCACCGAGCCTCGCCATACACGAAAGACCACAAAACACCCTCCCAGTTTAATGGTGTGGGGTTGCTTTACTTTTCATGGTATTGGGAACTTAGTTATTTTCCCAAAGAACACAACTGTTAACAAAGTGGTGTATTTTGATCTTTTAAATGACCACCTGGAGGCCTGCTTTGAAAAGACACAGGCACAGATTTTCCAACAGGATGGAGCATCCTGCCACACAGCTCTAGATGTGATACAGTGGCTTGATGACTGCAAGACTGGGAGAATAGATGACTGGCCAGGTAATTCTCCCGATATATCACCCATAGAAAATCTTTGGGCCATCATTAAAGGCAAACTCCGCTCACGTGACACCTCTACACCCCCAAGCTTGAAATGGAGCTCCGAAAGTGTTGGGAAGAATTTAAGCCTGAGTTCCTTCAAATCTTGCTGACCAGTGTACCACGTCGCCTTCAAAGGGTCATCAAGAGGAAGGGCTACGCAACGAAATACTACTACAATTGTAAGTGTTGATATTCTACATTATTTTGTTATAAACATGGTGCGTCATACGTGTAAACATTCCCTTTTCGGAGGCGCGCACTGATTATCCACGCAAACTGTAGAAGTAAAAAATAATGCCAATAATTTTCAAAATCACTTAGGTATTGGTAAAAAACAAAAAAAAAAAAAAAAAAAGGGGAGGGGGGGGAAATTTATAAAAAAAAACCCAGATTGATACAAACAAAAGGAAAACAATCAATAAAAAACCCACCTGGTCCGTAATTCTTTTTGCCGCGAGTCACGTCGAAGATCTTGCCGTTGACGCCGACACACACACGGCCGTACTCGCCCTTGCCGTCATACTGCCGCAGCTGCTCCAGGGTCATGTCCTGCCGCTTCATCTTGGGCACGGGCGGCTCCACGGGCCCGGAGGCTGTGGGGGGGACAGGAGGGGGTTACGTTTTTCTAAATAACTCTAAAACAATGAGGTGTACCTACAAAATGTATATACGTATAAGTAAAGATAGAGAGAGACTGGGTGTGTTTGAGTAGAGAGACTGGGTGTGTTTGAGTAGAGAGACTGGGTGTGTTTGAGTAGAGAGACTGGGTGTGTTTGAGTAGAGAGACTGGGTGTGTTTGAGTAGAGACTGGGTGTGTTTTGAGTAGAGAGACTGGGTGTGTTTGAGTAGAGAGACTGGGTGTATTTGAGTAGAGAGAGACTGGGTGTGTTTGAGTAGAGAGACTGGGTGTGTTTGAGTAGAGAGACTGGGTGTGTTTGAGTAGAGAGACTGGGTGTGTTTGAGTAGAGAGACTGGGTGTGTTTGAGTAGAGAGACTGGGTGTGTTTGAGTAGAGACTGGGTGTGTTTGAGTAGAAGAGACTGGGTGTGTTTGAGTAGAGAGAGACTGGGTGTGTTTGAGTAGAGAGACTGGGTGTGTTTGAGTAGAGAGACTGGGTGTGTTTGAGTAGAGAGACTGGGTGTGTTTGAGTAGAGAGACTGGGTGTGTTTGAGTAGAGAGACTGGGTGTGTTTGAGTAGAGAGACTGGGTGTGTTTGAGTAGAGAGAGGCTGGGTGTGTTTGAGTAGAGAGAGACTGGGTGTGTTTGAGTAGAGAGAGACTGGGTGTGTTTGAGTAGAGAGAGACTAGGTGTGTTTGAGTAGAGAGAGACTGGGTGTGTTTGAGTAGAGAGACTGGGTGTGTTTGAGTAGAGAGAGACTGGGTGTGTTTGAGTAGAGAGGCTGGGTGTGTTTGAGTAGAGAGAGACTGGGTGTGTTTGAGTAGAGAGGCTGGGTGTGTTTGAGTAGAGAGAGACTGGGTGTGTTTGAGTAGAGAGACTGGTGTGGGGTGTGTTTGAGTAGAGGAGAACTGGGTGTGTTTGAGTAGAGAGACTGGGTGTGTTTGAGTAGAGAGAGACTGGTGTGTTTGAGTAGAGAGAGACTGGGTGTGTTTGAGTAGAGAGAGACTGGGTGTGTTTGAGTAGAGAGAGACTGGGTGTGTTTGAGTAGAGAGACTGGGTGTGTTTGAGTAGAGAGACTGGGTGTGTTTGAGTAGAGAGACTGGGTGTGTTTGAGTAGAGAGACTGGGTGTGTTTGAGTAGAGAGAGACTGGGTGTGTTTGAGTAGAGAGACTGGGTGTGTTTGAGTAGAGAGACTGGGTGTGTTTGAGTAGAGAGACTGGGTGTGTTTGAGTAGAGAGACTGGGTGTGTTTGAGTAGAGAGACTGGGTGTGTTTGAGTAGAGAGACTGGGTGTGTTTGAGTAGAGAGACTGGGTGTGTTTGAGTAGAGAGACTGGGTGTGTTTGAGTAGAGAGACTGGGTGTGTTTGAGTAGAGAGACTGGGTGTGTTTGAGTAGAGAGACTGGGTGTGTTTGAGTAGAGAGACTGGGTGTGTTTGAGTAGAGAGACTGGGTGTGTTTGAGTAGAGAGACTGGGTGTGTTTGAGTAGAGAGACTGGGTGTATTTGAGTAGAGAGAGACTGGGTGTGTTTGAGTAGAGAGACTGGGTGTGTTTGAGTAGAGAGACTGGGTGTGTTTGAGTAGAGAGAGACTGGGTGTGTTTGAGTAGAGAGAGACTGGGTGTGTTTGAGTAGAGAGACTGGGTGTGTTTGAGTAGAGAGACTGGGTGTGTTTGAGTAGAGAGACTGGGTGTGTTTGAGTAGAGAGACTGGGTGTGTTTGAGTAGAGAGAGACTGGGTGTATTTGAGTAGAGAGACTGGGTGTGTTTGAGTAGAGAGAGACTGGGTGTTTGAGTAGAGACTGGGTGTGTTTGAGTAGAGAGAGGCTGGGTGTGTTTGAGTAGAGAGACTGGGTGTGTTTGAGTAGAGAGACTGGGTGTGTTTGAGTAGAGAGACTGGGTGTGTTTGAGTAGAGAGACTGGGTGTGTTTGAGTAGAGAGACTGGTGTGTTTGAGTAGAGAGACTGGGTGTGTTGAGTAGAGAGACTGGGTGTGTTTGAGTAGAGAGAGCTGGGTGTGTTTGAGTAGAGAGACTGGGTGTGTTTGAGTAGAGAGACTGGGTGTGTTTGAGTAGAGAGACTGGGTGTGTTTGAGTAGAGAGACTGGGTGTGTTTGAGTAGAGAGACTGGGTGTGTTTGAGTAGAGAGACTGGGTGTGTTTGAGTAGAGAGACTGGGTGTGTTTGAGTAGAGAGACTGGGTGTGTTTGAGTAGAGAGACTGGGTGTGTTTGAGTAGAGAGACTGGGTGTGTTTGAGTAGAGAGACTGGGTGTGTTTGAGTAGAGAGAGACTGGGTGTGTTTGAGTAGAGAGACTGGGTGTGTTTGAGTAGAGAGACTGGGTGTGTTTGAGTAGAGAGACTGGGTGTGTTTGAGTAGAGAGACTGGGTGTGTTTGAGTAGAGAGACTGGGTGTGTTTGAGTAGAGAGACTGGGTGTGTTTGAGTAGAGAGACTGGGTTGTGTTTTGAGTAGAGAGACTGGGTGTGTTTGAGTAGAGAGACTGGGTGTGTTTGAGTAGAGAGACTGGGTGTGTTTGAGTAGAGAGAACTGGGTGTGTTTGAGTAGAGAGACTGGGTGTGTTTGAGTAGAGAGACTGGGTGTGTTTGAGTAGAGAGACTGGGTGTGTTTGAGTAGAGAGACTGGGTGTGTTTGAGTAGAGAGACTGGGTGTGTTTGAGTAGAGAGACTGGGTGTGTTTGAGTAGAGAGAGACTGGGTGTGTTTGAGTAGAGAGACTGGGTGTGTTTGAGTAGAGAGAGACTGGGTGTGTTTGAGTAGAGAGAGACTGGGTGTGTTTGAGTAGAGAGAGACTGGGTGTGTTTGAGTAGAGAGAGACTGGGTGTGTTTGAGTAGAGAGAGACTGGGTGTGTTTGAGTAGAGAGAGACTGGGTGTGTTTGAGTAGAGAGAGACTGGGTGTGTTTGAGTAGAGAGAGACTGGGTGTGTTTGAGTAGAGAGAGACTGGGTGTGTTTGAGTAGAGAGACTGGGTGTGTTTGAGTAGAGAGAGACTGGGTGTGTTTGAGTAGAGAGACTGGGTGTGTTTGAGTAGAGAGACTGGGTGTGTTTGAGTAGAGAGAGACTGGGTGTGTTTGAGTAGAGAGACTGGGTGTGTTTGAGTAGAGACTGGGTGTGTTTGAGTAGAGAGAGACTGGGTGTGTTTGAGTAGAGACTGGGTGTGTTTGAGTAGAGAGAGACTGGGTGTGTTTGAGTAGAGAGACTGGGTGTGTTTGAGTAGAGAGAGACTGGGTGTGCTTGAGTAGAGAGACTGGGTGTGTTTGAGTAGAGAGAGACTGGGTGTGTTTGAGTAGAGAGAGACTGGGTGTGTTTGAGTAGAGAGAGACTGGGTGTGTTTGAGTAGAGAGACTGGGTGTGTTTGAGTAGAGAGACTGGGTGTGTTTGAGTAGAGAGAGACTGGGTGTGTTTGAGTAGAGAGAGACTGGGTGTGTTTGAGTAGAGAGACTGGGTGTGTTTGAGTAGAGAGAGACTGGGTGTGTTTGAGTAGAGAGAGACTGGGTGTGTTTGAGTAGAGAGAGGCTGGGTGTGTTTGAGTAGAGAGAGACTGGGTGTGTTTGAGTAGAGAGAGGCTGGGTGTGTTTGAGTAGAGAGAGACTGGGTGTGTTTGAGTAGAGAGAGGCTGGGTGTGTTTGAGTAGAGAGAGACTGGGTGTGTTTGAGTAGAGAGAGGCTGGGTGTGTTTGAGTAGAGAGAGACTGGGTGTGTTTGAGTAGAGAGAGGCTGGGTGTGTTTGAGTAGAGAGAGACTGGGTGTGTTTGAGTAGAGAGAGACTGGGTGTGTTTGAGTAGAGAGACTGGGTGTGTTTGAGTAGAGACACTGGGTGTGTTTGAGTAGAGAGGCTGGGTGTGTTTGAGTAGAGAGAGACTGGGTGTGTTTGAGTAGAGAGACTGGGTGTGTTTGAGTAGAGAGAGACTGGGTGTGTTTGAGTAGAGAGAGACTGGGTGTGTTTGAGTAGAGAGAGACTGGGTGTGTTTGAGATTAGAGTACAGTTTTGGTTCCCATATTATAGAATGGATATAAGGTAGCTAGAATCAGTGTAGAAAAGGATGACCCAAATGATACATGGAGTGCCCTATTTTTATTTCGAGAGGAGATTGAAGCCTTTGAACTTTTATTCTCACTGGAGAGGCGAGAAGTAAGAGGCAAGTGAAGAGAGAGTTAGGGGGAGACAGGGGGAAGGGGGTTCAGTTTTTCTAAATAACTCCACAATGAGGTGCAAGTACAAAATGTATATATGAGTAAAGATAGAGAGAGACTGGGTGTGAGTTATGGGGTATCAGAAGCTGCCTCAGAACATTAATGCGTTGGTGTGCGTTGGTGTGATCTGAGGAAAGGATGCTGTGTGGAGGAATACATAAGATCTCCAACGTTTTTTTTATGGTTTTAATAGCTTTGTATATATTTTAGATGCTTTTTTTTATATTGACCATCGTCTGAAACAACATAAAAACCCACCGGGATGTCAGTTTTTATCACCAAATAAAACAAAATGTAAAAAAAAACCACCTAAGCTGTAATCCTTTTTGCCAGGCTTTTTGTTACTTTTGTTTTGCCCTTGAGCAGTCCTTGGTGATGTAAGAAAAATATAAAAAATGTATTCTGCTCCAATAGTACAAATTTAATGAATATACAAGAGGTCCCCCTATTAAATAAACTGTAATTATTCCTGGGGTTTGTATTTAACTCTCAACTGCAGTTTTGCCGTTGTAAAGATTTAACTAGGGAATTTTCCAAGAATAAGTACCGTAGATAACAGTTAAGTCGCCAGGACAACTTTTTTTTTCTGTTTACAGACGTGTGGTGGCGTTAATACTTACATTTCTACATCCATGATTTCAGGAAAATTAGAAGGGGCTATCTAGAGAATCTGTGTCATTTTGTGTCTTCATCTGTGTCATATTATGGCTATAAATGAACAAATTACAAAAATATCTACAAAGTGGCTACCAACAGTAGAGTCGCCATCTAGTGTTTATTTACTGAGTGTCGTACCGCTGTCGTCGTCGCCCGAAAAAAAAATGCGTAGTGAAATTTTAAACCGTCTATACTTGCAGCTACAAAGCATAAAACAACGCTGAAACGGTAGATTATACAGTCATGATATAAACTACTGTGTATCATCTTCAGTGGCCCATAAAAATCAGTAGTGATGCTATAATTCGTAATATTTGGCGGCTGGCGACATCACTGCAGGTGGCGACTTTACTGTTATCTACGGTAGGCAATTCCCATAGACTTGATCTGTTATATATAGTTATGTATTTCTGACCTTATGTATCCCATAGTGTTTACCGGATATGTTTACGTCATCTACATGATCTACTATCAGTACAAAACTCGAGTCCACTTTCCCCGGCCAAACCCCCACGTTCCCAGGGGTCACCGGGTGTGTGGTGTGTGTGTGTGTGTGTGTGTGGGTGGGGGGGGGTAACTGCATAAGGAGGCATTTCCGACGATATTTAACATGACCATCCTTCTTAACACAATAATACATGGGTAAAGAGTACTTTTGACCTCGTACTCAAATACTGGTTGAAAGTACCAATTACCCAATGAAGCACCACAGTGGCCTCAAAACAAACACAATAATAATAATAAAATAATGCATCCCAGTTGTCAGTTTCAGACGCCAAGCAAAAACTGTCGACTCTTTTATAACACTGCCCACGCCCTTGACACCTCACAGCCCTCCACTGTGTCAACCCGAACACTAGTCCTGCATTAACACCACTAATACGGTGACGGGAAGGGCAAACAAACAAGCTTAGGCCATAAAACTGATGCGGAAAATCGTAAAGGAGGAGAGGAAAGGAGTAACAAGTCCGTTTTTCTCACCTGCCCCACTGCCATCCGACGGCCTTAGGATCTTGTAAATGAGGACTGCACATACTGCCAAAAGGAATAGGTTGAGGGGCGATGTGAATATTTCATAGGCAAGGGAGGCCAAATAGGACTCTTGGCTCGGAGCTGAGGCCTCTTCCTCCGCCATGTTGTGCAGGGGACTGACACACTCCGGCCTCTTCCTAGCTTCATTACCCCACTGATAGCTTTGCCTTTTATTGCGTGATACATGGCCAATAATACATTCCAATAATACGCAATACACTTTTATGAGTGAATTTATATGTTAAGGCTAATTCGGTTATGTATTTTTCATGTTACAGTAGCTGAATTTTCCATTACATGTTGCTATATATTTCGAATTTAAGTATAGATCCATTAGAAGTCAATTTTGGTGGTATATGGTGCACGTGAATAAATTTTAGCATGCCTATATTCTACTGCAAGCACTCAAGGAAGTCATTATAACAGCGTAGAGAGTATCGTAACCCTGCAACTCCGTACTCGGCGTCATCCTAATTTTGGGAACCATTTTTAAACCCTACCTCTTCCTGGTTCCATAATTTGTCGCATTTTATGACTTCGTATGGCTAAAACGAAAATGTATAGTCCAAGATTGCGACAGCCACATAATATTAGAGAATGATGAACATTGCCGGCTGGGGACAGAGGTTACTCACCACTTATCTCTTCCTAGTTCTAATCTGTTCTATTATCTTATTGACGAATAGATAACAGCTTTCTTAACTCCCTTCACACACCTCAGTAACTACACTTAACCTGTAATGACATGTTGAGTAGTCTAACACACACACGGAAAGGGGTTTATATAACGGTGGTTAGCACTGCTAACCATCGTTATATAAAGCTGCTAACTTAGCAGCTGCAGGGAAGACCCGAGGTTGTGTGTTATTAGCAGGGGGGGGGGGATACAATTTTTACCATCTCAGAAATAATTATAGGGGGTAAACCCCCCGTTGAGGGAGTTACGCCCCCACACACTGCGGGGGCGTACAGGGCCCGGCGGGGAAGGGCGCAGAGGGCTTCGGTGAGAAATTCGAACATCAAATATTGCTTTTCATCTTATTCTTCATTGAGAACATAGCAATATGGAAAGTACAGTATTGCAGCAACACGTTAGTTCCGTCACCTAAACTAGCAAAACAAATATGCCAAGTCTTTTCTGCTGACTAGCCAACTATACACTACGTAGCAGACACTCCCTCTCCCCTTGAGACCTGTCTGTACTGGACCATCCTCTCACTCGCGACCTAATTGGAACAATTTTCCTATTTACCTTTAAAAAAAAATACCATAGACCACTTAAAGAAAATATTTTGCTACCAAAATGGCCGAAAATTTTGCGTCCCAAATCGTTTTTGCAAATTTTTGCCAACAATTTAAAGTCCAAAATCGCCCAACAAATTGTGTCCAAAATGTGAGTGTCAAAATCGTTCAGTCTCCAAAAACAAAGTGCGTCCAAAAAATTTGTATCATTTTGTGTCCAAATGCTCTCTTCTTTTCTAACAACTACAAGCATGTGTTATACCGTATAGCTTCTTGCTTTGAGGATACCTTGCTTGAGATTTTCATGTATCTTATCATCCATTAGTGTAGTAAAAGCTTAAATAATGGTAAAAAAAATATGCCAATAATTTTTCCCTCTCTCCCAGCTGCAGCACTAGGAGACAACTCTTTTACTAGGGGAAGTTCTGTTACTGTGATTTCGCTGCGTTCATAATACGTACAAATTCCTCTCATAAAAAAAACAAAAAAAAATAGAACCAATGAAAAAAAAATGTGAAAATTTTTGTGCAAATTTGCGCAAAATTGTTTGTGCCAAATTATTTAATTGAAATTTTTGTGCAAAAAATTGTGTTCAAAAATGTTGAGTCCATGTTGATTCAAACATTCATTGCTTCAAAAAATTGTTAGTACAACTTTTTTAGTGCCAAAATGATTTATTTTTTTTTGTAAACTCAGCAGTGTGTATACACGGAATAGCTATACGTTACTTCATCCTGTGCTGCTTTATCTATGCTGTGTATTTATCTTTATCCATCCTATGCTGTGTAAAAATATTCAAAATAATGGTATATCTTTTCCTACATAATTTTTTCCCTCTCTTCCCTTTGCTGGCAGCACTCTGGTAAAGATAAAAAAAAAAGTTTACAGGAAGAAATATGTTACTTTTTGGGGTTTTCATAATACACCTTTTCACTCTCAAATTAGAACAACAGAACTTCAAAATAAAACAAATGAATTTCAAAATATAATAGATGAATTTTTTCTTTTAATTTGAAATTCAATTATTTTAATTTGAAGTTCAGTTATTTTGATTTAAACTTGTTGTTTTAATATAAACTTCAGTTGTTTATTAAACTCATGTTAATATAATTCATGTTTATTAATTTCAGTGTTAAATTTAAACTTCAGTTGTTTTAATTTAAACTTCAGTTGTTTTAATTTGAGATTCACTTGTTTTAATTTGAAGTTCAGTTGTTTTAATTTGAGAGTGAAAAGGTGTAGCTATCCTATCTCCCTTCTATAGTATGGGGACCAAAACTGTACCGCATAGTCTAGGATAATTGTTAGCATGGAGACAGAAACACACACAAGATATTATGAGTTTATAGACACATATATATAAATAAACACATGATATACAGCTATTTACACATGAGAGCATCGCCATAGCCCGTAATGGATAGTTTGCATCACGGACGAGACAGTGGCAAGGCAAAGGCAATAGATAGAGATAGTTGGAAGCGTATCATCGACCGTCTAACCTCATATGATATTACGGGAAAATCTGACATTAAACAGAAAGATGATGATGAGATAATATACGAAACAGTAGCAGATATGATAGTGATTAATAAAATGGGAAGAAGCAGGGAGTACAAACACTGGCTTCCATATTTACTGTTAATACTGATGTACACTAACCTAACTTGATTTAAAGATGAAGATGCAGTAAAAACGTCAGAGGGTCAGGACTACATAACAGGGTTGCCAGGTGCTCGACAACAGAGGGTCAGGACTACATAACAGGGTTGCCAGGTGCTCGACAACAGAGGGTCAGGACTACATAACAAGGTTGCCAGGTGCTCGACAAGAGGGTGATGGGCCAGTTGTCCCCAACAGTCACGGCAAAACTGTTTGTCATGTTCCGCCAATTTCAGAAAAAATTCCGGCCAAATGCGAAAATCTATGTTTTAGCAGTAAAACTCTACATCTAAAATTATTTACAAAATGGATACGGGAGGGCTTACATACAACCAAACACAAAATGCAGTAGAAAATAAGCAAATAATATTATGGTTTACCTTTGAAAGACATTGAAGAGGTAGTTGAGGTGTCGATAACAATTTGTTTCATCATTCTGGTTCTGTAGTGCGTACACGTTACAAGCGTGGACAGCTACACATGTGAGTTGTTACCTAGAAGGTCCTATAGTAACTTGGCTTGGCAACTGAAAGGGGTGAGCGACTTCGAATAAAGGGTATCCACCGGTCTATGAAGCCAATGTCTTGACTTTACGGTTAGTTACACAGGAGAATATTCTTCAACACCGATGTGTTGGGTGTGACAAGCCAGGGTCATAATCACTAATTCTTTGAGTACATTTCCCGGATGTCTTGTATGCAATACACTAGACCGACAAGAACAGAATCTGAAGAATTGACCATTGAAAACAGACTCTTTAGCTCATGACAGGTGCAATATTGTATAGATATATCGTCTTCAAAAATTTTCATTCCAGCTGCAAGTGAGTAGAGTAAATTGCAAATTGGTACACTGTTATTGTATCTCTGCCAAAAATTTTGAACCAGAATTCGGCCAAATAAATTTTGGCCGTAAAATTTCTTTTTTATACGCAACAAAACTGTTCACGGCCAAATCTGATGAATTTGGCCAAAAAATCGGCCACCTGGCAACCCTGCTACGTAACTCTTGATGGCGATCTGTTAAAATATTTACATGTCTAGAGAGGAATGTGTTCATTTCCCTCTCACATTTACCCTTCACATTATCAGGGCATAATCAGCTAATTCTTTGAAGATACATTTTCCCTATGATGTCTTGTACTGCAACACACTAGATCAATAAGAAACAGAATCTGAAGGAATTTGACCATTAAAAACAGACTCTTTAGCTTTAAAAATGTACATGTATCTAGGGAGAAATATGTTTGTTTCACTCTCACATTTACCCTTCATGTGGATTCCAGAGTTACCGTCCACATGGCATTGCGTCTGTAGACCTAAACCTTCCATGGTGTGAGGAGACAGGAGGATAAATACATGGTGATTTTGTGCATGGCAATAAATAATGATATATGAATTGGAATGCACGACTTATGTGGAGATAAATGAAAACTCTGTCAATAAAAAATGTATATAGTATATTAAAACATCATATTAAAATAGGTACAGATGCAGTAGTGGATGAAAATCTTGCTGAACTGTAGGAAATCTAGAAGCAATGAAGTAGTGAAGTAATGCATAAGTTTGCTCGATGTAAAGTGGGAAAAAACTGTATCACTGCACTTAGATAAAGGCAGTATAAAAGTCTTCTAAGGAAACTAACTGTTGAGCTTAATAGTAATAAAAGGATGACCCATTAATGTTGATATGAATGTTATGCATGTATGTGTAGTTCTGCCAGGAGACTATAGGGGAGAACAA
>JACEEZ010000567.1:62500-82500 GCA_016584305.1 Chionoecetes opilio
AAATAGGGTGGTGAATGAATGGAATGGTCTCAGTAGACAGGTAGTTAGTGCGGAGTCATTAGGGAGCTTTAAAGGGGAGCTGGATAGGTTCATGGATGGGGATGAAAGGTGGATGTAGGTAGTGTTAGGTGACAGGAACTACCACGTGTAGGCCTCGCGGCCTCTTGTAGCTTCCTTATTTTCTTATGTTCTTCTTATGTTCTTAAGAAAAACAACAACATAATATATAGATGAGGGAATGAACTTAAGTACTAAAGCAAATAATTGATAATAGCTATACGTATAGCTCTATAATAATAATAATAATAATAATTTTAATATCACCCGGAGGCATACAGGCAAAAAAGCAACAACAACAAGACAAAGAGTTAACTTAAGTACTAGAGCAAAAAAAAAAAAAAACCATAATAAAGGCACATGGCATGGTCAATAGTCTGTACAAAACGAAGCTCTTCCAAATAAAAATGACACTGGGAACAATACATAAATCCTCAGTTATTAAGTACAGCTCATCTCCTGAAGGCTACTAGCATAAATGGGTGATCATAGTTATTATAAGCGAGCGCGAAGCGCTCGTGAGTCCTCGGTGGATACGGGATTTTTCTCACTTAAGCGGCCGACCCGACCCGACCGTCACGCTTTTCCGGAGCTTATATCTTTGGAATCCCGCTTCCGATTGACAAGCGGTCTTCGCCATCTGATAGCCCCATTCAATCCCTTTTGTGCTTGACATGTTTTGTCTCACGTTAGGGGTCAGCATGGCGCGTGCCGCGTGAGGGGTGTCAGACAACGTTATCTTGCTATAGCTGAGAAACAGCTGTACCGACTAAGTTGAAATTTGGTGTGTGGTTTGAGACCACACACCTAGCAATGTCACACAGGTCAAACTCCGGGTGACGCCGCACGTGTGCACGTGCGGCGGGTTTCTACGATTAAGGCGTCTTACTGGTATATACTGTACGTATACATACTATAATTGGGGATACATTGTTCAGGCAGAAATATGAATGATGAAAATGGCCATCAATCAGTGGGCAGTGAGATTAATGTGAAGGTAAATACTACTTGACTTAATGTTCCTCACGGAGTTAGGAGAGTTTTACACCTTATCCTGGGTACAAAAAACCTAAGTTTGAGAGATCTTCATTAGGCCTCAAATATCATACTTTATACGAAAAGTGATACGATAAATATAAGTTTAGTGCAGCATCCAATACCAGCGCTAGGCAGTGATACAGATGTACAGTATGCAACAAGGGGTGATATAGATGTGATAAAGGGAAGTGATATAGATGTATGACAAGGCAGGGATATAGCTGTATGACAAGGCAGTGATATAGCTGTATGACAAGGCAGGGATATAGCTGTATGACAAGGCAGGGATATAGATGTATGACAAGGCAGGGATATAGCTGTATGACAAGGCAGTGATATAGCTGTATGACAAGGCAGGGATATAGCTGTATGACAAGGCAGTGATATAGCTGTATGACAAGGCAGGGATATAGCTGTATGACAAGGCAGGGATATAGCTGTATGACAAGGCAGTGATATAGCTGTATGACAAGGCAGGGATATAGCTGTATGACAAGGCAGTGATATAGCTGTATGACAAGGCAGGGATATAGCTGTATGACAAGGCAGGGATATAGCTGTATGACAAGGCAGGGATATAGCTGTATGACAAGGCAGGGATATAGATGTATGACAAGGCAGGGATATAGCTGTATGACAAGGCAGGGATATAGATGTATGACAAGGCAGGGATATAGCTGTATGACAAGGCAGGGATATAGATGTATGAAATAGGGAAATAAGGGGAGATTCAGCACTCACTTGTCCTAACTCCACCGCCAGTGATGCTGCTAATGCCGGCTTGGCTTGGTCATTGTACAGCTGGATGGCATGTTGGAAGCAGCTGATGGCCGTCATGAGGTGTTCATTGAAGCTGGGACAGTGCAGTTGGTGGTTCACGGTCTCGGCCTGAAAGTAGCGCACGGTTAACCCCTTGAGGCCAACAACGTAATTTCCATTGTAATTTGGCCACCATTAGTAGACGATTTTAATTAATATAAGCAATGTTTTATAGATAATATGAGCCGTTTAGTATCCTTGCCCACTAGCTAATTTGGTATATTAAGCTATTTTTTGTAATTTTATGGCTTACAACAGACAATTCTATATAACAAAGGAAAGATCTGGGCGTGAATGGGTTAAATACATAATGGTTGTGGTTCTTTGAAAATATATTTTTATGTTTTATACGTAGACAGGAAACATTATTCTTATGTCTTGATAGGCTTTTAGATTTTTGTAAGTCCTAATGAGTAGCTAAAACTTGTGGGAAAATATATATCTTCATTGTTATCTCCTTTTCAGAAGCTATTCGACTGTATGAGACCACGAATGAAACCTGATGACTTCCTACGCTACACTTGACACCATTTACTTGGCCTTAACACACACTCTCATGAAAAATACACATTCAGGCTTCTTGCAAGATGTAATTTCAGTGAGCCAAAAGTTTCTGTGACATTTTAGAAGCATACCACATCAAAAAGTTAGGATAGAACACGACAAGCTCATTATTCCATCAGAGACACAAACAGATTAACACAAGACAGAACACCCACCTTGAGGCACAAACAGATTAACACAAGACAGAACACCCACCATGGGACACAAACAGATTAGCAGAAGACAGAACACCCACCTTGACACACAAACAGATTAGCAGAAGACAGAACACCCACCTTGAGGCACAAACAGATTAACACAAGACAGAACACCCACCATGGGACACAAACAGATTAGCACAAGACAGAACACCCACCTTGACACACAAACAGATTAGCAGAAGACAGAACACCCACCTTGAGACACAAACAGATTAACACAAGACAGAACACCCACCTTGAGACACAAACAGATTAGCAGAAGACAGAACACCCACCTTGACACACAAACAGATTAGCACAAGACAGAACACCCACCTTGACACACAAACAGATTAACACAAGACAGAACACCCACCTTGAGACACAAACAGATTAGCAGAAGACAGAACACCCACCTTGAGACACAAACAGATTAGCAGAAGACAGAACACCCACCTTGACACACAAACAGATTAACACAAGACAGAACACCCACCTTGAGACACAAACAGATTAGCAGAAGACAGAACACCCACCTTGACACACAAACAGATTAGCACAAGACAGAACACCCACCTTGAGACACAAACAGATTAACACAAGACAGAACACCCACCTTGACACACAAACAGATTAGCAGAAGACAGAACACCCACCTTGACACACAAACAGATTAGCACAAGACAGAACACCCACCTTAAGGAAGTACCGTGCCGCCTGCGTCACTGCCGACACTTCCGTTGAGGCGTTGAGCAGCGTCTGTTCACACTTGGCCACCGCCACGCAGCACAGCCCGGCCTGCGCCCACGCCTCCCCATCGCTCAGCTCCCTCGCTAGCTGGCCTGGGGGTGAACCAATTCTAGCATTCAGTTTAGTATAGCTTAGCATAGTATCGTGGTCTCATACAGTCCAATAGCTTCTGAAAAGGTGATAATAATGAAGATATATATTTTCCCACAAGTTTTACCTACTCATTATGACTTACAAAAATTAAAAAGCCTATCAAGACATAAGAATAATGTTTCCTGTACCAGTTTTAGTATTTAGTTTAGTACCAATTTTAACATTTAGTATAGTTTAGTACCAATTTTAGCATTTAGTATTTAGTTTAGTACCAATTTTAACATTTAGTATAGTTTAGTACCAATTTTAACATTTAGTATAGTTTAGTACCAGTTTTAGTATTTAGTATTTAGTTTAGTACCAATTTTAACATTTAGTATAGTTTAGTACCAGTTTTAGTATTTAGTATTTAGTTTAGTACCAATTTTAACATTTAGTATAGTTTAGTACCAATTTTAGCATTTAATATAGTTTAGTACCAATTTTAGCATTTAGTATAGTTTAGTATCAATTCTAGCATTTAGTATAGTTTAGTACCAATTTTAGCATTTAGTATAGTTTAGTACCAATTTTAGCATTTAGTATAGTTTAGTACCAATTTTAGCAATTATTATAGTTTAGTACCAATTTTAGCATTTAATATAGTTTAGTACCAATTTTAGCATTTAATATAGTTTAGTACCAATTTTAGCATTTAGTATAGTTTAGTACCAATTTTAGCATTTAGTATAGTTTAGTATCAATTTTAGCATTTAGTATAGTTTAGTACCAATTTTAGCATTTAGTATAGTTTAGTACCAATTTTAGCATTTAGTATAGTTTAGTACCAATTTTAACATTTAGTATAGTTTAGTACCAATTTTAACATTTAGTATAGTTTAGTACCAATTTCAGCATTTCGTATAGTTTAGTACCAATTTTAACATTTAGTATAGTTTAGTACCAATTTTAACATTTAGTATAGTTTAGTACCAATTCTAGCATTTAGTATAGTTTAGTACCAATTTTAACATTTAGTATAGTTTAGTACCAATTTTAACATTTAGTATAGTTTAGTACCAATTTTAACATTTAGTATAGTTTAGTACCAATTTTAACATTTAGTATAGTTTAGTACCAATTTCAACATTTAGTATAGTTTAGTACCAATTCTAGCATTTAGTATAGTTTAGTACCAATTTTAGCATTTAGTATAGTTTAGTACCAATTTTAACATTTAGTATAGTTTAGTACCAATTCTAGCATTTAGTATAGTTTAGTACCAATTCTAGCATTTAGTATAGTTTAGTACCAATTTTAACATTTAGTATAGTTTAATACCAATTTTAACATTTAGTATAGTTTAATACCAATTTTAACATTTAGTATAGTTTAGTACCAATTTTAACATTTAGTATAGTTTAGTACCAATTTTAACATTTAGTATAGTTTAGTACCAATTTTAACATTTAGTATAGTTTAGTACCAATTTTAACATTTAGTATAGTTTAGTACCAATTTTAACATTTAGTATAGTTTAGTACCAATTTTAACATTTAGTATAGTTTAGTACCAATTTTAACATTTAGTATAGTTTAGTACCAATTTTAACATTTAGTATAGTTTAGTACCAAATATAGCATTTATTATAGTTTAGTACCAATTTTAACATTTAGTATAGTTTAGTACCAATTTTAACATTTAGTATAGTTTAGTACCAATTTTAACATTTAGTATATAGTTTAGTACCAATTCTAGCATTTATTATAGTTTAGTACCAATTCTAGCATTTAGTATAGTTTAGTACCAATTTTAACATTTAGTATAGTACCAATTTTAACATTTAGTATAGTTTAGTACCAATTTTAGCATTTAGTATAGTTTAGTACCAATTTTAGCATTTAGTATAGTTTAGTACCAATTTTAGCATTTAGTATAGTTTAGTACCAATTTTAACATTTAGTATAGTTTAGTACCAATTTTAGCATTTAGTATAGTTTAGTACCAATTTTAGCATTTAGTATAGTTTAGTACCAATTTTAACATTTAGTATAGTTTAATACCAATTTTAACATTTAGTATAGTTTAATACCAATTTTAACATTTAGTATAGTTTAGTACCAATTTTAACATTTAGTATAGTTTAGTACCAATTTTAACATTTAGTATAGTTTAGTACCAATTTTAACATTTAGTATAGTTTAGTACCAATTTTAACATTTAGTATAGTTTAGTACCAATTTTAACATTTAGTATAGTTTAGTACCAATTTTAACATTTAGTATAGTTTAGTACCAATTTTAACATTTAGTATAGTTTAGTACCAATTTTAACATTTAGTATAGTTTAGTACCAAATATAGCATTTATTATAGTTTAGTACCAATTTTAACATTTAGTATAGTTTAGTACCAATTTTAACATTTAGTATAGTTTAGTACCAATTTTAACATTTAGTATATAGTTTAGTACCAATTCTAGCATTTATTATAGTTTAGTACCAATTCTAGCATTTAGTATAGTTTAGTACCAATTTTAACATTTAGTATAGTACCAATTTTAACATTTAGTATAGTTTAGTACCAATTTTAGCATTTAGTATAGTTTAGTACCAATTTTAGCATTTAGTATAGTTTAGTACCAATTTTAGCATTTAGTATAGTTTAGTACCAATTTTAGCATTTAGTATAGTTTAGTACCAATTCTAGCATTTAGTATAGTTTAGTACCAATTTTAGCATTTAGTATAGTTTAGTACCAATTTTAGCATTTAGTATAGTTTAGTACCAATTTTAAGCATTTAGTATAGTTTAGTACCAATTCTAGCATTCAGTTTAGTATAGCTTAGCATAGTACCAGTTTTAGTATAGATTAGTAAAGTACCAAATTTAGTATTTAGTATAGTACCAATTCTAGCACTTAGTATAGTATAGATTAGTAAAGTACCAGTTTTAGTATTTCATGTAGTATATATAGTTCAGTAAAGTACCAATTTTAGCATTTATTATAGTATAGTTCAGTAAAGTACCAATTTTAGCACTAAGTATAGTTTAGTAATGTACCAATTTTAGCACTAAGTATAGTTTAGTTAAGCACCAATTTTAGCACTAAGTATAGTTTAGTTAAGCACCAATTTTAGCACTAAGTATAGTTTAGTTAAGTACCAATTTTAGTATTTAGTATAGTTTAGTTAAGTACCAATTTTAGCACTAAGTATAGTTTAGTTAAGCACCAATTTTAGCACTAAGTATAGTTTAGTTAAGTACCAATTTTAGTATTTAGTATAGTTTAGTTAAGTACCAATTTTAGCACTAAGTATAGTTTAGTTAAGTACCAATTTTAGTATTTAGTATAGTTTAGTTAAGTGCCAATTTTAGCACTAAGTACAGTTTAGTTAAGTACCAATTTTAGCACTAAGTATAGTTCAGTTAAGTACCAATTTTAGCATTTATTATAGTATAGTTCAGTAAAGTACCAATTTTAGCATTTATTACAGTATAGTTTAGTAAAGTACCAATTTTAGCACTAAGTATAGTTCAGTTAAGTACCAATTTTAGCATTTAGTATAGTTTAGTAAAGTACCAATTTTAGCACTAAGTATAGTTTAGTTAAGTGCCAATTTTAGCACTAAGTACAGTTTAGTTAAGTACCAATTTTAGTATAGTTTAGTTAAGTACCAATTTCAGTATTTAGTATAGTTTAGTAAGGTACCAATTTCAGCATTAACCCCTTGAGACCCAGAACGTTATTTCCATTGTCATTTGGGAACCATTAGACGCTGTTTAGTGACTATAAGCAACATTTTATAGCTATGACCTGTTTAGTATCCTTGTCCACTAACTCATGTGGTACATTTACTGACTTTTCGTAATTTTATGGCTGACAACAGACAATTTTTGTATAGCCCAGGAAAGATCTGGGCGTGAAGGGGTTAAGTACAGTATAGTCTTGGTATAGTAACAGTTATAGTATTGGTATGGCATATTGTTTATTTAGTAATCTACCGTAACCTTGATAACACGACTAAGTTGAACAATAAACTAAGAAAGATAATTTAAAATGCAACAACAGTAGCCTTAAATGCAAAAATTTCCTTATTATTACCGTAGGGGAGAGCGGGGCAGGTTGCATCGAGGGTAGGTTGCATCATTGCCTCTAACTCGCATTAACTTTTTTTATTATTATTATTGTTGTAGTTGTAGTAGTAGTAGTATTAAGACGATGTACGTGTGATAACATGTGAGTTAAGAGGGAATGATGCAACCTACCCTCGATGCAACCTGCCCCGCTCTCCCCTACTAGATATTTTTAAACAGGTAGGAAAAGGGAAACTGAAACAGTATAAAAAAATATAAAAAATTCTGCCAAAAACAAGTGCAGATTAATTCAAAATACATCTAAACTTATAAAAGAAAACAATAGTGCTGTGTTCGAAAACAGTAGTGCCAATGTGCCATATTACAAAATTACACCACAAAAATCTACAGTGCCTACTTTGTTATTTTCGAAGGATTACTAATAGATGACAGTGAATAGAAATACTACTCACCAAACTCATCACTGGCCTCGGCAACATTGGGTTTTCGAAGGAAGCGTCTGGAAGGGACAGGAAGGCATTAGCATCATAGGAAGACATTAGCTAATAGCCTCACGCTCAGTTCATCAAGTGTAGTACAAACGGCACCTTGGGTCAGTGCGGAGTCATTAGGGAGATTTAAAAGGAGGCTGGATAAATTCATGGATGGGGATGAAAGGTGGATGTAGGTAGTGTTAAGTAACAGGAACTACCACATGTAGGTCTCACGGCCTCTTGTACCTTCCTTATTTTCTTATGTTAACTGTCATCGACCTTGACTCTCCTTCTTTTAACGAGAATTCCAATTTTCTCCAACGGTTCCAGTAACCAATTTATAGTGCTGCGCAGGGCTTGGCAAGGGTTCTTCCTCTATACCTCTGGGGCCTCGCCGGGGGGGGGAGGGGTCCGAATCATGGGTCCACCAAATTTACAGTGCCCAAAAATGCTAAGTGCCAAATATTTTGAGTGCCAAAAAATTTTGTGTCAAAAAATGTTGTGCCCAAAATTTTTGAGTGCCCAAAAATGTTGAGTGACAAAAAATTTCCACCCAAAAATCCAGGGTTCCCACAGGTCCCCAAGCTTGTTTGGGGGAAGGAGAGTATGGGCAAACTCTAGAAATCAACCGCCCGTTTTTTTTTTTAAACAAGGTCGTTGAATGGGTCGCCACCCCATGCGGCCGCCCGTATGATCCACATATATAGAGGGCAGTCGCGCGGAGCAAACTATTGTTATACGTATATGTTTATTGTACGTTATGTTTAACATATATAACTATATGTTAAACATAAGATATGTCATAAGTTATTAACCTAACCTCACTATAACCCCTAAAAATGACTAACCTAACCTCACTATAACCCCTAAAAGTTACTACTAACCTAACCTCACTATAACCCCCTAAAAGTTACTAACCTAACCACACTATAACCCCTAAAAGTTACTAACCTAACCTCACTATAACCCCTAAAAGTTACTAACCTAACCTCACTATAACCCCTAAAAGTTACTAACCTAACCTCACTATAACCCCTAAAAGTTACTAACCTAACCTCACTATAACCCCTAAAAGTTACTAACCTAACCCTACCATAACCCCCTAAGAGTTACTAACCTAAACTCACTATAACCCCCTAAAAGTTACTAACCTAACTCACTATAACCCCTAAAAGTTACTTATATTGCCGTAGGCGGCATACCACCGTCGACGAGAGTTCCCGATTCGTGTTTTGACGAGCATTCCTGTCGACGACAGTTCCATAATTCGCACATACAATCATTACAATCTTAACACTAATTTATTGATTGCCGCCTGTTCTCCGACGCTGCCGTATCTTTTAACTCTTCCACACAGAAAAAGGGAAAATAAAACCTTGATGACAGATGTAAACACACACAGTCCACACACACACAAATTCTTGATACAACCGAATCTACGTGTAATTCATTCATGGAGAAGGTTTGTGGATTAGGTAGGAACACAGTCAACAGTTCTTACTTCTTTAGTTTGGAGGAAATACCGCGATATTGCACCAGGAAACCCGCTGCTCCTCCGCCACCCTCCATTTCAGTTCAGTTGTGGGTTCGGAGTCTGGCCTTATTTCATCAACACTCCCTGATGTTTCTCTTCTTGCTGTCTGGGTCTTTAGTAGTCAGTTGTCTTCTCTTATTCTGTCTTTTAATTTCTTTCACTTTCAGACAGACAATACAGGGCAACACAATAAATGTCGTTCCTGTAATATGGATCTGTCAGCTGTCAATCCTGTGTATAATATGTAACCCCTCTACTCTATCAACATTATATACAAAACTCTATTATCTTATATGTGAGAATTTCAATTGTATTTTTATCTGACCTCTATAAGTAATATATTTGAGATACACAACGTATAATTAATGTTTTTAAAGAATTTGTGATTACAGGTACGGTAGGGTTGTCAGCGATGTCAACAGACTTTACTCACGGGAAAATCAGAACAATTTTAACCCATATCTTTAATTAACCGCAAGTATACATCTAATATGGCTAAGGAAAGCAATCAAGTATACATAATAAATACTAGAATAGCTATTTAATAATTATAAACGTGTTAGTATATATATTTAGAGACATTGCAGTGTACAGCGGTGCGTTTGTCTGTCTCGCTCTTGATTTATTTACAAACAAAAGTAACACGTGTTTCTGAAGTCTTGCTCGGCGAGATGTTACTTTCTTAGGCAATATTGACGGCTGCTTATCAAGAATCCTTCGCTTATACATATAGGAGCCTGCAAACATGTCTTCTGCTTTAAAGTCATACGTTGAGAAGTACTTATTAAATCCCGCTGCCTCATTTAACGTGGACGATGAAGGGAATCAAGGTAAGAGTGGCTGTGTGTGGCTGTATCATGTGTACTGTCATTGTATTACTGTTATGATGAATATGATAAAGGGGAACCAAATCTAGGAAGTTCTTGATGTTATTGAGAGTAGAAATAGTAATAATAGACTATAATACGGTATTCGGTTACAGGGAGGTTCATACACAAGTTGTTTCGTACCCAGGTTTTGTTAGCTGTTTCATACACCGATTTTAAGTTTTTTCGTACATACCTGGTGGCGAATCGTAACTCTAGTAATCAAGTTCAACTCTGAACTGAGTGTACGAAACGACTATGATTTCATATAGACCACGAAACAACTTTTTGGTGTACGAAACAACTTATGTACGAACTGACTGCACCCCTGGTATTCCATGTTCTTTGGTGGACGAAACTATTTTTTTCTGGTGTGTTTTGATGTGTTTTGAATTAATCTGAGCTACCGTTTCTGTCGCAAATAACATTTTTGTGTGTGTGTGATTTGGAACAAAAATGACCAAAAAAGGAATTGAACCTAACCGAATCTATACCTAACCTAACCTAACCTAACCTAACATTTACCTAACTTTAAAAAATAAAAATAAAAATTGCGACAGAAACGGTTAGCAGATTCATTCTAAAAACATCAAAACTCTCCAGAAAAAAATAGTTTCGTCCACCAAAGTGAATTCGGTGTTCATCTGGAATAATACTGCGGGTATTACTAAAATGTAAACTCCCATCCATGATCCCTCCACTACTATATAGCTAAATTTTACAGGTAGCTTAAGGGATCTGTGAAAATCTGGAGGAAAAATAATCACTAAGAAGGGCGGGAAATGCTCAAAACAATTACCGTAACGTCTCCCTAATTCAAAAACCTTAATATAACAGTACAGTAAACCCTCTCATATTCGGACTAATTGGGCCAAGGAGTGGTCCGAGTAATGCAAGGATCCGAATAATGGGGGGGATATGTTAAAAAAAAAAAAAAAAAAAAAAACATTCCAGGTATTTATAGCTAAGAAATGTCGACCCCTTAAAAAAAAAAAAAAAAAACCCCAGAGGTTTTACTGTAATGTAGAATGGGATATAGTTTTCAGGTAAATCTAAAGTTTCGGACAATACTCCCAATCACATTCTTCTCTTTCCCTCTAGCCAACAAGATTTTAAGATTGAAAAGAAACAGTGGTTTTTGGGTAGAGGAGGCAAATGCAACTGATAAATGACCTCCAAAAATGGTCTTAATTCTCACATCTTTTTGTATAATATCCGCTTTAAGTGTCGTAAAGTGGGGATACAATTCACTTCCAGAAATATAAAAAAAGTCCAGATAGACATTTGACCCAACTTTTGTGGCTTTTGTGACGTGGGGTTTTTGTGACGTGGGTTTTTTGTGACGGGTTTTTTGTGAAGTGGGGTTTTTGTGACGTGGGTTTTTTGTGAAGTGGGGTTTTTGTGACGTGGGTTTTTTGTGACAGGGTTTTTGTGACGAGGGTTTTTTGTGACGGGTTTTTTGTGACGTGGGTTTTTTGTGACGTGGGTTTTTTGTGACGGGTTTTTTGTGAAGTGGGGTTTTTGTGACGTGGGATTTTTGTGACGTAGGGTTTTTTGTGACGTGGGTTTTTTGTGACGTGGGATTTTTGTGACGTGGGTTTTTTGTGACGTGGGTTTTTTGTGACGGGTTTTTTGTGAAGTGAGGTTTTTGTGACGTGGGTTTTTTGTGACGTGGGTTTTTTGTGACGGGTTTTTTGTGAAGTGGGGTTTTTGTGACGTGGGTTTTTTGTGACGGGTTTTTTGTGAAGTGGGGTTTTTGTGACGTGGGTTTTTTGTGACGGGTTTTTTGTGTGGGGTTTTTTGTGACGGGTTTTTTGTGACGGGTTTTTTGTGAAGTGGGGTTTTTGTGACGTGGATTTTTTGTGACGTAGGGTTTTGTGACGTGGGCTTTTTGTGACGTGGGCTTTTTGTGACGGGGTTTTTGTGACGTATGACTGTTTTGTGTGTGACTTTTGTGGCTAAAATGTCATGATCTTGCCCTTTCAGAAACTAAAGCACAGGTAGTGGACTCCTTGTTGGATGAGGAGAGGGCAGACGGGACACAGCAGGGCATCAGCAAGCTAAGGGCGAGGCGGGCTGCCCTGGATGCTGAGAAGGACCCACGCTACAAGGGCAAGACAGTGTTGCGGAAAGACCTGAAGAAGAAGAGTCAAGCCGCGTATGACCCAGAGCTTGCCAAGTTTTGTATTTTAGAAGGCAGTGAAGAGGAGGACGGAGATGATAATGCAGAGGAAGATGTAGATGAAGAAGAAGAGGAAGAGGGAGAAGATGATGATGTAGAAGAAGAAGAGGATGAAGATGAGGTTAACGATAAGAGACTTTCACAAAAATTGAATAAGTCGGGAACGGAGCGATCGTACAAAGATGAGGAAGATGAAGAGTACGATGGAAGCAGCGACGAGAACGAAGAAGTTACGAAGCTTTATCAAACACTTCAAAAGAATCAAAAAGGTGTCAAGTAAGTTATTTAAATTACGAAGAAGTTACGAAGCTTTCTCAAACACTTCAAAAGAATCAAAAAGGTGTCAAGTAAGTTATTTAAATTACGAAGAAGTTACGAAGCTTTCTCAAACACTTCAAAAGAATCAAAAAGGTGTCAAGTAAGTTATTTAAATTACGAAGAAGTTACGAAGCTTTATCAAACACTTCAAAAGAATCAAAAAGGTGTCAAGTAAGTTATTTAAATTACGAAGAAGTTACGAAGCTTTCTCAAACACTTCAAAAGAATCAAAAAGGTGTCGAGTAAGTTATTCAAATTACGAAGAAGTTACGAAGCTTTATCAAACACTTCAAAATAATCTAAAAGGTGTCAAGTAAGTTATTTAAATTTAAATGTTTGAACTTTTTTCATTTAACCATTTCACGCCCAGATCTTTCCTTTGCTATAAAAAAGATTTATGTTGATAGCCATAAAATTACAAAAACTATCTAAATACAGGTTGAAGTTCCCAAACTCGGCATCCCAAGACTCGGCAACACCCAAAACTCGGCTATGGTTCCGGATTTTCCAAAACACGGCAGAACAACCAAAACCCGGCGCGTAGTTGCCGGGTCGGCCGCTAGGTGCCACCACACTAGGCCGCTTGGTTTCTCCCGCCGATTTGTTTGTTGTTATTGTTCAGTGGTGTTGTGACTGTAGAGTTGTGTACACTGTTATTTTGTGTACTTCTACAGGTCTGTTATTGGTATTATGGCTCCCAAACGTCCAGGAACACCTACTGGTGGAAGTGAAAAGAAAAGGAAGAACAATGTGTTAACTATTTCTGAGAAAATTGACCTTTTGAAGAAGTTGGATGGCGGAACCTCAGTTTTCAGTGATTTTCACGCTTTTTTTCCCCTTAATATATCTACGTTCTAAAAGTCGGAAAATTCCATTACTCGGCTCGGCGCTGGTCCCGAGGTTGCCGAGTTTGGGAACTTCAACCTGTATACAAAATTAGTTAGTGGACAAGGATACTAAACAGGTCATTGCTATAAAATATTTCTTATATTCACTAAAAATGGTCTAATGGTAGCTAAATTACATTCTGGGTCTCAAGGGGTTAGTTTTACCACTACAACTACTCTTACTTCTACCGTTTCTAATATTACTAACTACTATTTCTTTTACCACCACTACTACTATAACAACTACATACTCCCCTGTGTATTATCATAGAGAATGTGAATATGCTTTGGATGTATGAATGAGCTGGTTACCTACACTCATATTTATTCAACAGGTTTATTGATGATGGAGACTTTAGTAAATTTGCTGATGACGATGAAGATGACGATGATGATGATGATGATGATGAAGATGATGATGATGATGATGAGGAAGGGGAAGAGGAGGATGAGGATAAAGATGTGGATACTGAAGGAGCAGAACAGCAGGAAGCTCCACTGAGGAAGTTCCGCCAGGACGACCCCTCGGAGGAAGTGAAGAAGGGACAGGCCGTCAAGAACCAACTAGGTACTAGGTTAGGCTAGGTTAGGTTTAGGCTAGGCGGGAATAAGGAAAGTATGAAGGAAGTAGGAGGGCCGGTTAGGTTAGGTTAGTGCGGCAGGCTGCAGTCTGTCTCTTAGAAATAACGTTTGTTTATGTCTTGCGTTTATTTGCATTGTTTGCGTCTTTGCGTATGTTTGCTTGTCTCTTAAAAGTAATGTTTGCAATCTGACTTATTTGCTGCTGTAATTGAAGATATTTTGAAATTATGTTAGTAATTCTGTAATTTCATTTAGTAGCCAGTAAGACGCCTTAGTCGGCGAAGGACGAGCGAGCCCGTACAAATAGGGATTGAATGGGGCTATCAGATGGCGAAGACCGCTTGTCCATCGGAAGTGGGATTCCAAAGATATAAGCTCCTGAAAAGCGTGATGGTCGGTCGGGTCGGGTCGGCCGCTTATATGTGAGAAAATCCCGTATCCAGTGAGGACCAAGATATCCTGACAATTAAGCGGGCTTTTTGATACTCCTTTTTTTTTTTTTACCTTGGCCAGTCTTTTGTGATGTAAAAAAAAAACCATTATAATTGTTGATTTCTATATGAGATCATTTTCTATATGCTTGTTTTGAATATTTTCTTGAACGTGAAGCTGGCATACCTGGTCTTTAAGCTAGTAAAATATGTCTTAGGGAAAATATTTGTGTTGCATTTTCATTCACCTCATTTATCTAACAAAATATATTTAATCTTTCAGGGATCTATGACTCCCTGTTTGAGGGCCGCATCGGCATGCAGAAGGTGGTGACGGCCTCCAACCAGCTGCCTCAGCACGACACATACAAACTCTTCCTCAGGGAACAAGACCCAAACTACATCAAAAACCTGACCACAGCAAAAGCAGCGAGCAAGAAACTCCTCAATTCTATCCTTCAAGTACAGGTGAGATGATGACATGCTGTTTACCTGATGATGTCATGTCTTCTGTTGACCCCTTCACGCCCAGATCTTTTCTTTGCTATAAAAAAAAATGTCTGTTGTTAGCCATAAAATTACGAAAAGTAACTGAATATACCAAATTAGTTACTGGAGAAGGATACTAAACAGGTCATATCTATTAAAATTTGTTTATATTCACTAAAAATCGTCTAATGGTACCCAAATTACAATGGAAATTACGTTCTGGGTCTCAAGGGGTTAAAGTTTGGAACTGTTATAAAGTGGCATTGGACATATTGTATTGAGGGGATTTATATATTTTACCTTAACCATCATCTTCATCTTCTGTTAATGTTTTCAGGAGCTTCTCTTAAGACAGTACCCTGAGACCAATCCCATCGTGACAGGCAAGGCACCCAAGGATACCGGGACTGAAAGGTGTGCATATAGGATACTTATACACTGTAGTCTATTTTTTTTAACGAGGCAAAAATTCCATTCTATCTTAAGGTCTCATGCTTAAAATGATTCCTTGATAATATGGTTAACTATGATAAAATACAGCTGAAATTAAGAAGAACCGTACTTGTCCCTTCTCCTGGCATGAAATATCAGTCAATAAGCAGCAAGGGGTCAGGATTTTTTGCCTTGTTAAAAAAAATAGACTAGCCAATAGTTATTGCTTGAATGAATTGAATGCTACCCGAATTGAATACCTTAACAATCGCCCAGATCTTTCCTTTGCTATAAAATATCGTCTGTTAGCCATAAAATTAAAAAAACTAACTGAATATACCAAATTAGTTGGTGGACAAGGATACTAAAGAGGTCATATCTATAAAATATTGCTTATATTCACTAAAAATCATATTAGGGTAGTCAAATTACAATGGAAATTAACGTTCTGGATCTCAAGGGGTTAAGAATAATCATGACTTCTGCTCTTGATCGCAGTAATGAGGAGATCACCAGCAGTGAGGAGGAGGAGCAGCAGCAGGAGGGCACAGCTGCGGGTTTCCAGGGGTTGAAACGCAAGATGAAGCTGGAGGAGTACGAGGAGGTGCTGAGCAAGCGACACGCAGCAGTGTTGCCATTCAGGGACCAAACCATCAACAAGTAAGACCAGATAATTTCTTAAAACATACAATACGAAGAAATAAGATCATAACACCTAAAATATGCAATAGAAGGAAATTTTGATCATAACAGACTCAGGCATTGAAAACCTTACCGTACTTACTTACCCAAAAAAAAGAGCCATAAGACTTAGCTTTTTTTGGTTTAAACTTGAACATTTTTTAGGCCTATATGGTTGTATTAGTAGTGCATTCGTATTAAAAGGAGTGATATATATTCCCAAATCATATCATATGTTTCCTTTTGATAGGGGAAGGTGATAGATACAATGCTGAAAAGTACCTAGGTAAAGTAAAAAAAAATTGATCATCAGTCCACAGATTTAAATATATATCCTAACAACAGCATGATCACCACTCCATACTCCCCCCCCTGTCCCAATCCCCAATTTATAATCTCCTTCTTCCAACAATTACACATCCTTCATTTGATTTAACCATCCTGCTGTAACATCCCGTTCCTCTCCCCTTCCCTCGTCGTTTCACTCTTTCTCTCTAACCCTTCCCTTTTTTATGCTTTGCCATAGTGCCATATGACCTCTGATGTCTGGCACATTTCCCCTTTTTTGGCATTAAATCAATCAATCAGCACTCCATGTTTTTTATTTTCTCCAGATGGTATGATAAAACGAAGCTGCTGTCGAGCCGCAGCGCCCGCAACAACAAGTTCAGCGGCTTTGAGACCTCGGCGCTGCAGCAGCTGCACAACCTGCTCACCAACAAGCAGAAGCTGATCCTCCGCACCCAGATGACGGGCACCACGCGCGGCACCACCTACCACATCCTGGGCCGCACCCGGGATGCCGCTAAGGTGTGTATGGCCCTGGATGGCCCTAGGGGTGATGCTTTATTGTGTTTACATCTCAAAGGACTGGCCAAGGCAAACAATTTATTATAAGTAACAAAAAGCATGCTAGCTGCCAGTCCCTATGAAGGTAAAGACAATCAGTAAGTACAGTCAGTACAGTAAGACATATTCTGTTTCTTACATACAGTGACAGTAGTACAGTAATACATATTCTGTTTCTTACATACAGTGACAGTAGTACAGTAATACATACAGTTTCTTACATACAGTGACAGTAGTACAGTAATACATTCTGTTTCTTACATACAGTGACAGTAGTACAGTAAGACATATTCGTTTTCTTACATACAGTGACAATAGTACAGTTTTCTTATTCATAACCCACAGTTTGCCTATCCATAACCCACAGTTTGCCTATCCATAACCCACAGTTTGCCTATCCATAACCCACAGTTTGCCTATCCATAACCCACAGTTTGCCTATCCATAACCCACAGTTTGCCTATCCATAACCCACAGTTTGCCTATCCATAACCCACAGTTGGAGAGTGAGGAATACGACACAGAGATATTCGACGACACAGATTTCTACACCCGGGCGCTGGAGGAGGTGTTGAAGGCAAAGGTGTCGCTCTCAGACAACATGACGGATGTGTCTCGGAAGTGGATTGAGATTCAGAACCTGAGGCGGAAGGCAAAGAAGAACGTGGATAAGAAAGCAAGCAAAGGCAGGAAGATCAGATATGAGGTATGTTTACTATCATCTTTCTGTTTAACGTCAAAGAAGATCAGATGTGAGGTGTGTTTACTATCATCTTTCTGTTTAACATCAAAGAAGATCAGATATGAGGTGTGTTTACTATCATCTTTCTATTTAACGTCAAAGAAGATCAGATATGAGGTGTGTTTACTATCATCTTTCTGTTTAACGTCAAAGAAGATCAGATATGAGGTGTGTTTACTATCATCTTTCTATTTAACGTCAAAGAAGATCAGATATGAGGTGTGTTTACTATCATCTTTCTGTTTAACGTCAAAGAAGATCAGATTTGAGGTGTGTTTATTATCATCTTTCTGTTTAACATCAAAGAAGATCAGATATGAGGTGTGTTTACTATCATCTTTCTGTTTAACATCAAAGAAGATCAGATATGAGGTGTGTTTATTATCGTCATCTATCTGTTTAACCTTGATCTTGTTCTTGCATTGCCTTCTATGTCATGATTCTAAGCCAATAATTTCCTTTCCGGTATTCCCACACTCAAATCTCAATTTATTAGCATGATATAGCAATTCTATGTTATTGTATTTCTTGGACAATGTTTAGTCTACATGCATATGACTTGTGAAATGTATGTGCATCATTTTTCTTGTCATGTACTTAACCCCTTCACGCCCAGATCTTTCCTTTGCTATAAAAAAAATGTCTTGTCGAGCCATAAAATTAAGAAAGGTCACTTAATATACCAAAATAGTTAGTCGACAAGAATACTAAACACGACATATCTATAAAATATTGCTTATCTTCACTAAAAATCGTCTAATGGTACCCAAATTACAATGGAAATTACGTTCTGGGCCTCAAGGGGTTAACGTCAAATTTTCCCGTAATATCTTGTGAGGTTAGAGGGTCGATGATACGCTTACAACTACAGTAAAACCTCTCGTATTCGGACCCTCATTATTCGGACTTTGACATTATTCGGACCTCCTCCTCTTTTTTTTTTTTTTTTTTTTTTTTAAGGGTCGAAATTTCCTAGCTATAATATATACACCTAGATTTTTTTTTTTTTTTTTTTTTTTTTTTTTTTTTAAGGGGTCGAAATTTCCTAGCTATATAAATTATACACCTAGAATTTTTTTTTTATTTTTTTTTTTAGGGGTCGAAATTTCCTAGCTATATAATTATACTACACAGATATTTTTTATTTTTTTTATTTTTTATATACATATCCCCCCATATATAATCCCCCCATTATTCGGATCCTTGCATTACTCGGACCACTCCTTGGCCCAATTAGTCCGAATATGAGAGGTTTTACTGTATTTCTATCCATTGCCTCAACCTCTTCAATGTTTGTTATGCTTAGCTATGTTAGTTTATTTCACTTTGTTACTTCCATCATTTTGCTACACTGTCACTAGGTCTTATTAGTTAAAAGATAATGCAAATCAAACTGGTTAATCTTTCATTCATAAGTCTATTCATTACTCTTATCATCATACAGGAGATGAATTTGATTATTATGATAAGTATATGAATGAGAGTATGACTTTATGCATCAGTTTCTATGCAAATTTAGGGAGAAACTGGTCCACAAATAGGGTGATAGATGATTAGAAAGGACTCAGTCATCAGGTAGTTAGTGCGGAGTCAATAGTGAGTTTTAAAAGGAGGCTAGACAATTTCATGGATGGGGATGAAAGGTGGATGTAGGTAGTGTTGAGTAACAGGAACTATCACGTGTATGTAGGTCTCACGGCCTCTTGTAGCTTCCTTATTTTCTTATGTTCTTACACAATCATTCATAAGTTTATTCATTCCTTTTGCTATCATAGAGGAGATGAATTGGATGATTATGTCAATGATAAGTGCATGAAGGAGTTATTCATTAGTTTACATTAGTTAATTTATTACTCTTATTATCATACAGGAGATGAATTTGATGATTTTGTCATTGATAAGTGCATGAATGAGTTATTGATTAGCTTATTATAGTTTACATTAGTTTATTCATTCTGAT
>JACEEZ010000567.1:95000-97500 GCA_016584305.1 Chionoecetes opilio
GATCCAGAAATCGGCCTTAGTATAGGAGGCACGCCAAGGATGGCATACAAGGAGCGTCGTGACGGGGCGCTCCACGCATGACGAGGCAGGATGCTCAGCGGTGACGTAACAGTGACGCATCGGCCGTTCATTGGTCCCACACACACACACACACACACACACACTGATGACGTAATGCACCCGTCACTCTCCTATGTAGTGGTGATGTCATGCTTTCCTTACCGCTCATCTCTTCTACCTGGAATTTTTTGACTGTACATGTAAAAGTAGAGGTGAAAATCTATAACATTGTTACTACTACTACTACTACTACTACTACTACTACTACTACTACTACTACTACTACTACTACTACTACTACTTATTATTATTATTATTATTATTATTATTAGTAGTAGTAGTGTTAAAATTGTTATTACTCTTGCTACAATACGTGCGCTCTCTTCTCTCTCTGTTTTTATTATTTTAAGTAGTAGTAGTAGTAGTAGTAAGTAGTAGTAGTAGTAGTAGTAGCAGTAGTAGTATTGTTGTTATTACTCTTGCTGCAATACGTGCTCTCTCTCTCTCTCTCTCTCTCTCTCTCTCTCTCTCTCTCTCTCTCTCTCTCTCTCTCTCTCTCTCTCTCTCTCTCTCTCTCTCTCTCTCTCTCTCTCTCTCTCTCTCTCTCTCTCTCTCTCTCTCTCTCTCTCTCCATCCGCTTACCTGTGCATCCTCCCCCCTACAATTGTTGCTCGTCTACCGTGAAGCGGCGACGCCCCGGCAACGCCCTCCATCTGCTGTTGTGAGTATGGGTGTGTGGGTGTGGTGGTGGTGGTGGGCGTGGGTGGTGAAGGGTGTGGGTGTTGGTGGATGGGTTGTGGTGGTGGTGGTGGGTGGTGGTGGGTGTGGCTGGGTGGATGGGTGAAGGGTGAAGGGTGTGGGTGGGTGGTGGTGGTGGTGGGTGTGGCTGGGTGGATGAAGGATGAAGAGTAATTCGAATGCTTGTGTTAGGGGTGGATGTAACATATGTGGTTAGATTGAAGCCATACACACACACACAAAAATACCACAATGCACTACCCATTAAGGCAATAACACACAATCATAGTAATACCAACAGACACGCACACACACAACACACACACACACATTATAATTATGAGACTTGCATTTTAAACAACACAGGAAAACAACAGAAAGAATGAAAAGAACAAGAACAAATAACACGCAAGACACTTCAATACACGTGTCTTGAATAGAAATCATACCTCACCTTCACATCCTTACTGTGTGCCGCATCCGTGACGCATCCGTGACGCAGCCGTGACGTAGCCCGTGACGTAGCCATGACGTAGCGGCGTGTCTCAGGGCCACACTGACGACCTTTGATATTTTACCGTATGAGCGCACCGCCGTGTATAATAATAATAATAATAATAGTAATAACGATGATTTTATTTCGCCGGAAGACATAGACAGCAAAATAAACACAACATACATACATAGAAAAGAAAAGAGAAGAAAAACAAGAATATAAAGACAAAAAAAGAGGAAATGAATTTACGTACAAATGAAATAAATGATACTGGGATACAGAGATTAACGTAAGTACTAATGAAATAAATGATACTGGGATACAGAGATTAACGTAAGTACTATTGAAATAAATGATAATGGGATACAGAGATTAACGTAAGTACTATTGAAATAAATGATACTGGGATACAATGATAATATTACGATAGTGTCTTCTGTAAGGCAGCGGCGCCGTGTGATGAGGGCTTGTGGGTGTGAGGGCGTGATGGGGCAGTGTGTGGGTGTGAGGGTGTGAGGGGGCAGTGTGTGGGTGTGAGGGGGCAGTGTGTGGGTGTGAGGGGGCAGTGTGTGGGTGTGAGGGTGTGAGGGGACAGTGTGTGGGTGTGAGGGGCAGTGTGAGGTGTGAGGGTGTGAGGGGGCAGTGTGAGGGTGTGAGGGGGCAGTGTGAGGGTGTGAGGGGGCAGTGTGAGGGTGTGGGGCAGTGTGTGGGTGTGAGGGTGTGAGGGGCGTGTGAGGGTGTGAGGGGGCAGTGTGAGGGTGTGAGGGGGCAGTGTGTGGGTGTGAGGGTGTGAGGGGGCAGTGTGAGGGTGTGAGGGGGCAGTGTGAGGGTGTGAGGGGCAGTGTGTGGTGTGAGGGTGTGAGGGGGCAGTGTGAGGGTGTGAGGGGGCAGTGTGTGGGTGTGAGGGTGAGGGGGCAGTGTGAGGGTGTGAGGGGCAGTGTGAGGGTGTGAGGGGCAGTGTGAGGATGTGAGGGGGCAGTGTGAGGGTGTGAGGGGGCAGTGTGTGGGTGAGAGGGTGTGAGGGGGCAGTGTGAGGGTGTGAGGGGGCAGTGTGTGGATGTGAGGGTGTGAGGGGGCAGTGTGAGGGTGTGAGGGGGCAGTGTGTGGGTGTGAGGGGGCAGTGTGTGGGTGTGAGGGTGTGAGGGGGCAGTGTGTGGGTGTGAGGGTGTGAGGGGCAGTGTGTGGGTTGTGAGGGTGTGAGGGGGC
>JACEEZ010000567.1:102500-115000 GCA_016584305.1 Chionoecetes opilio
TCTCTTCCTTCTCTCCTTTCTTCCCTTTTCCCCTCTTCTCTCGTCTCTCTCTAAAACTCTCTTCCTCCCTCTCTCTCTCTCTCCCCTCTCTCCTTCTCTCCTCAAACTCTCTTTTTTTTTTTTATATTCTTCTTCTCTATCTCTCTCTTTTCCCTTCCCCTTTTCCCCTTTTTCCGGGCTCTTTTCTCTCTCTTCTCTCTCTCCTCTCGTCCCCCTCTCTCTCTCTCTCTCTCTCTCTCTCTCCTCTTCAGAAACAGGGGAAGGAAAGGTAATGAGTAACAAGGGGCGAGAGAGGGGGGGTGTGTGTGTGTGTGTTTTGGGGTGTGTGGGGGGTGTGTGTGTGTTTGTGTGTTGTGTGTGTTTTACCCATGGGCCCTTTTCCACCGCGGTTTGAACTCGCGATCGCCAGTTTTTACCCCCCTGGGGGGAGCTTGGGGTTCATTATTAAACCGATTTTTGGGGAAAGCTGGGACCCTCACCACCACACACACCTGGGGTGGGGTGTTTTGTTTTTGTTTGTGGTGGTGTGTGTGTGTGGTGCGTGTGTGTGTTTTGTTGGTGTGGTGGTGTGTGTGTGTGTGTGTGTGTGTGTATTTGAGCTTTTTAAAATTTTGTACGTAATTTTGGGGTTTTCCAAAAATTCAAAACCGTTTAAGGGTTTCCCCGCTTTCCCCTTCCTTTTCCCCCCTCCTCCTCCTCCCCTCCTCCTCCTCCTCCTCCTCCCTCCTCCTCCCCTCCCCTTCCTTCATAACTCTAATTTTCTTTCACTTCCGTAATCTCTATTTGCCCTTGTTTTCCTTCACCTCCTTTTCCCCCACAGTCTACCTCGTTTCCCCCCCTGCCTGGCCCCATGGCCATCTCTCTCTTTTCTCTCGGGCCCCTCCCCTTCTCTCCCTCGCTCTCCCTCTCTCTCTCCTCCTCTGGGCTCCTCTCTCTTTCTCCCTGCTTTTTCTGGGAAGTAGTAATAGTAGTACCAAATAAATAGTAGTATAGTAGTATTTGTTTATAGTAGTATTTGTAGTAGTAAGTATTTGTGAAGTAGTTTTAATGAAGGGAAAAAATTTTTGAAAACTCAAAAAAACCTTTTAAAATTTTTTCAATGATAAAAAATTTGGGGGTTTTGTTTTAAATGAAAAGTTTTTTATGTTTTTTGTATAGGGGGGGTGTAAAAAAAAATCTGCGTAATGTGAAAGAGGGGAAAGGGGGAAAGAAGGGAGAAGGGAGGGGAAGAAGGGGGGAAAAAAATAGGAGACAAAAAAAAAAAAAGAAGGGGAAAAAAAAGGGAAATAATTTTGGGAAAAAAAAAGGGGAAAAAAAAAAGCAGGGCCCTAAAAGGGGGGGTTTTTTCGTTAAAAAGGACTTTCCAGCCCTAAAATCCCCCCCCTCTTTCCGGGGCCCTTTTTTGGGTTTTTTTGGAAAAACACACCTCCTTTTCTATAAAACCCCCCCCCCCCCTCCCAAAAAACCCCCTTTAATGGAAATTTCCCCCCACACTCCATAACTTAAAATTCCCCCTCCCTTTAAAACTAAAAAACGGCCCCCCTCCATTCCCATCCCCCCTTTTTGGGGATCCCCCCTTTCCCCTTTTTTCCCCTTTCCTTTCCCCCCCTTCCTCCCCTCCTCCTCCTCCCCCCCTTCCCCTCCCCTGCCTCCCCCCCCTTTCCTCCTCCCCCTTCCTTTTCCCCTTCCTCCTCCTTTTTCATCTCCTAACCCTACCCCTTCCACAATCCCCTTTATTTAAAACCCCTAAGCCTTCCCTCCACCCTTCTCCCCTCCTCCCCCGGTTTTCCCTTTCCCCCTCCCTCCTTTACCTTGGTTTTTTTCCCCCTTCCCCCCTCCTCCCCCTTTGGCCCCCTTTTCCATTTTCCCCCTTTTTCCCCCTGTCTGGGTTAAATTTTTTAATAAAAAGCCTTTTTTTTTTTTTTTTTCTTGTAATTCAGCTGAAAAAATCTTTAAGTTTAAAATTATTGGGGGAAAAAGTAGTATGGAGAAGATGGGAGTAATTATTAGTGCGAGATGTGGATTGATGAAAGGGGGGTTTGGGGGTTTTTGGTGGTGTTGGGGTTTTTTTTTTTTTTGTTATAATTTTATGAAATTAGTTAGGGAGAAAGTTATTTTTTAAGTTAAAATGGGGAATCTTTTTTTTTAGTTTTGTAATTTAAAGGGGAAAAATAGGGGGTATTTTTAGTAGTAGTAGTTTAGTAGTAGTAGTAAATAGTTAGTAAAAGTAAGGGAGTGGTAGTAGATAGTAGTTAAATAGTAGTTTTAAAAAAAATTTTTTAAAAAAAGAAAAAATGGGGGTTTTTTGGGGTGGTCTGGGGGGTTTGGGGTTTGTATTTTTACTTTTTTTTAATGTTAAAAATAACTGGTTTGATTTTGGTATAAAAAAAAAAGGGAATTTTTTTGTAAAGGGGTTTTTTTAAGAAAGGAAAATAGAATTTTAGTGAGTAAAAATTTTATTAATGGTACGGGAAAAAACGTAGAAAAAAAAGAGTGAATAACTAACTATATAAACAAAAACAAGGAACAGAGTCACACTAAATAGAACAAACAGTTAAAGGTCAAAAAGAGAAAATTAGTTACTTTACCATTTATCTATCTATTTATTTCTATCTATTATCATCAATCTATTATTTCATCAATTATTTCTATCTATTATTATTTCGATCTATTATCATCTATCTATTATTTCATCAATTATTTCTATCTATTATTATTTCGATCTATTATTATCTATCTATTTATTTATCTAGCCATTTATTTTTCGGTGGAATCAAGGGAGAAATTCACGATTAAGTTTTTCCACAATTTCACGCGTTATAGAACACGTCTTAGTCGACCTTAGAGATGTGAAGGAGTTGTGCGGAATGAATGGTGAATAATGAAAAGGAACCCGAAGCGGAGGGCGTTGCGAGAGAGAGAGAGAGAGAGAGAGAGAGAGAGAGAGAGAGAAAGATGATGGCGTCTGGTACAGCTGTGTTCCATCGGTCATTGCGATTTGCGAGGTGGTATTAGAGGAAGAGGAGGAGGAGGAGGAGGAGGAGGAGGAGGAGGAGGAGGAAGGAGGTTATAAGGAAGAATGTGTAATGATGTGAATTGAAGACTGGGAGGATAGCAAAAAATTTAATTGAGGAAGGGACTCTCTCTCTCTCTCTCTCTCTCTCTCTCTCTCTCTCCTCTCTCTCTCGTAGTCATATATTCCGTTCCCAGGTTCTTACGTTCACACCTCATGCATGCCTTCAAACAAGAACAACAACAGCAACAACAACAATAACAACAACAACAATAACAATAACAACAACAACAACAATAGCAACAACATCAACAGTCAAGAAAATGACCACGAGTCACGAATGGGGAATGAGTGAAAAGGGTAGTTACGTTTTTTTTCCTCTCTCTCTCTCTCTCTCTCTCTCTCTCTCTCTCTCTCTCTCTCTCTCTCTCTCTCTCTCTCTCTCTCTCTCTCAACCTTTACTTGACTGAACAAAATTTTCATGTTTTCAATACATATAAGAACAATAACAACACAAACGTACTTACTCGCAAACATAAACAACAGTAAGTCTATAGATCGAACATTCTTTCAACAATTTCATCCTTTCATAAAACAAATCGTAGTAAAAGACAAGATCTATAGACTTTAAAGTAGTCTGTCTGTTTTTTTAGTAGTCTATTAATCTTGGTAAAAGACATACAATTTTGAGTCTAAAAGAGTAAAATTTGTAAACACCCAACCCTCCCGTTTCATTGTTGACCGTGCGTAGTTTTTTTAAAGACCAATATTTTCCTCTTGTACAGTGATAAGAGAACCGCGTTTACACCTGGCTAAAGATTAAAGAAAAGGGCGTTTATATGTGTGTATATGTGTGTATAGGGAGCTTTCGGGTAGGCAAGGAGTGAGTGACAAGGCAGTGTGTTAACCGGACCCTCAGTCTGGTCTCACAACTCGCGGGGAGAGGGTGTGCGTCCTATCGCGTCTGTATTCGCGTGTGAGAACTGAACACCTTTCTCCAATGTACCTGAGTGACACTGCCTAAAGGACATAACCAGGATACAGTACACCTCCTCTCTCTCTATTCGAATACAAGGTGAGAGTCCCCTGGTGTTAATAAGGGCGTAAAAAAAACCTACATATTGGTGACTGTGCGTCTGAGGTATTCACCCACACTTGTTCACTCCCACCCTTCGCACGAACTCTCCCTCCCTATATTCCTTTACTCTCTTGATCTTTCTGTACTGCTGTAGGTTGCTGGTTAAGGGTTTTGTGTAGGTATACTGTAGTAGGAATTATGGTCATAGGTGTGTGTGTTGATGAAGTTCGTGATTTTATACATCCGTTTGCCGCTTAGCTATTGAGGTGGTATAGTGATCCCTCTGTTACTACCTCTCTGTCTATCACTGTCTGTGTCTCTGTGTGTGTGTGTGTCTCTCTCTCTCTCTCTCTCTCTCTCTCTCTCTCTCTGTGTCTCTTATCACTGTCTCTCTCTCTCTCTCTGTCTATCACTCTCTCTGTCTCTCTCTATACGTCTCTCTCTCTCTCTCTCTCTCTCTCTCTCTCTCTCTCTCTCTCTCTAACCCGTTAGGGTGGCTCGGTTGGTAGAGTTGCGGGCTAGCGTGTGCAGAGTCCCTGCGCATTCGGTCAGCGGTTCGAGTCCACCAAGTTCGTCCTGACGTGGTGGCGCTTTGTATAGTCAATAAGACAATAACCTTGTAGTTGGTACTTGCAAAGTGTCTAGATAGATCAAAATATCTTGTATTCTCTCTCTCTCTCTCTCTCTCTCTCTCTCTCTCTCTCTCCTCTCTCTCTTCTCTCTCTCTCTCTCCTCTCTCTCTCTCTCCTCTCTCCTCTCTATCACTCCTTCTGTCTCTCTCTCTCGCCACCGTAGTAAGGTAGCATGCGTCATAGGAAAGGCATTTTATCGATACTAATATAATCGAAAGTGTGTGCGTGTGTGTGTGTGTGTGTGTGTCTGTGTGCGTGTCCGCTATAGGTTCCGCCACCAGTGGCGCAATCCCATCCTATGGCAGAGTTTTGGAACCAGGTCGACCAGGGGAAGGTTTTAAGGCCACTTTGGGGAGGATCCGATCTTATTTTTTTTTTTTTTATAAAATATTTCTAGTATTAGCGAGAATTGCGGAAAAAAGAAAAAAAAATTACGAGAGATATTTTGCATGAAGAAAGAAAGATATCGAAACGAACGCACGACTGACGGACGGTTTCTTTTACTTCAGTCCTATTACTTCAGTCCTATTACTTCAGTCCTATTACTTCAGTCCTATTACTTCAGTCCTATTACTTCAGTCCTATTACTTCACTAGCCTACTTCCTAGCCTTCACAAGGCCAATCACTGAAATATGTTGGACTTCACCTACTTCAACCTTGCTTCTCCCATGGTCAGCTCTATGTTGGATGCTCAAGAGTGGGAGATGGCAGCAAGCTCTTTATCCTCACACCCAACAAAAAGACTAAGAACATTGTCTATCCTGCTGCTTGGCAGTAATATTTTGTCAGATTTTGTGATAACCCAAAAATTATTGTGTGAGATTAAACTCATGGCTGTGTGAAATACATTATCATTAAAATACAAGTGTTACAATTATTGGGGCCCACCAAAAGCCCTCCGCAGTAGCTAGTCAAAAAGTCCGCCCGGAGGGCGGCTTTTCGGCTGGTAAGATAATATGTCAGAGTCTGTTTCTGAAGGAGGCGAAGAAGGTGGAGGAAGAAGGTAATTAACAGATAATGGATCATAATCACCTATGCCAGTTCCTTCATTACGCCCTTGATAATTATCCTTAATCTTTCATTTATCACCATATTCTTTCATTCATAGTTCACCATATTCTTATCATTCATATTGTTTCACTGTTGCTTCGTGCGTACACCTGTGTCTATATTACTTATTTAATTATTTTGGCTTGTAACTGTGAAGGAAATGCAAAGGTGAAGTAGTGATAAGATTAGCTTCTGGTGGAATTTAACACTGTAATAGTAGTAGTGGTAGTATTAGTATTAGTGGTAGTAGTAGTAATGGTAGTAGAAGTGGTGGATGTAATGGTAGTAGAAGTGGTGGATGTAATGGTAGTAGTAGTAGAAGGGGTGGTTGTAATGGTAGTAGATTTAGTGGGGGTTGTAATGGTAGTAGTTGTAGTGGTTGTTGTAACGGTAGTAGTGGTGGCTGTAATGGTAGTAGTAGTAGTGGTAGTAGTTGTAGTAGTGGTGGGTGTAATGGTAGTAGTAGTAGTAGTAGAAGTGGTGGTTGTAATGGTAGTAGTAGTAGTAGTAGAAGGGATGGTTGTAATGGTAGTAGTTGCAGTAGTGGTGGTTGTAATAGTAGTAGTAGTGGTAGTAGAAGTGGTAGGGGGTGTGGTAGTAGTGGGAATAATTGTGGTAGTTATGGAAGGTTGAGTGTTTGATGACATTGTTAGCTATTTAAAACTTTCTCTCACCTCACTATTAAATTAATAATTGTTAGTTGATAATTGAGTGACTTGTTTTGCTGCTTTTTACTTGCAGGGGTACACACACACACACACACACACACACACACACACACACACACACACACCACACACACACACACACAAATACACACATATACAAGCATATAGTCAGAGAGAGAGAGGCTCGTTGCTTTGATTAAAAATTAAAGAAAGATTAGTTGTTATCAGTTAATAGAAAAAATTAATGGTTTTATCTTATTGTGTTGCAGAGATCAAACGGAGAACACTCATCATTGATTAGATTACACACACACACACACACACACAACACATACACACATACACAAACATACACACACACACACACACACACGTATAATTAAATGAAAGAGAATTTCGGTTATTACCACTTGAATCGTAATAAGTGCAATAATTATATACTGCTCTGACTTTATGAGTAACTATAAAACTATTTTTTCCTTGTATAAAAAAAATTAAAAAAAAATTAGTCAGTCTCAGTCTTCGTATAGCTTTACTTTTTGATCAAATGTATAATGAAAAATCTAAATTATTGTCATTTTTATATCAGCATTTTATATATTGGCATTTTATATCAACATTTTTATATATTATTTTTATATCTCATTTTGGTAAATTTTTATGATAGGACCAAACTTCCGTACACAATTTGGAGCATTGTTTTTGTTTACCTTATTGTATTCTAAGAGACATTTTATCTATGAGCTTTCCGTCACAAATCAATAGTTTCGGAGATATAGAACATTTTAAGTGGAAGGAGGAATGCGTCTCCTTGTTTACAAAATGCCTCCTTCTTCCTCTTCTTGTGACCTGCATCGCTTTTGTTTCGGAGTAAGTTTTCCGTGCGTACCCGTGGCTACTTTACCTACCTTACCTAACCTTACCTAACCTAACCTGAACCTTACCTAACCTAACCTAACCTGACCTGAACCTTACCTTACCTTACCTTACCTTACTACCTTACCTTACCTTACCTACCTAACCTTTAACCTCCTAACTGGGTCCAATAATAAAAAAGTTTAATTAAATACCAAACCCCGAGATTAACCTCCTACCCACGGGTGTGCACGGAAAACTTACTCCGAAACAAAAGCGATGCAGGTCACAAGAAGAGGAAGAGGGAGGCATTTTGTAAACAAATGGAGACGTATTCCTCCTCCCACCTAAAATGTTCTATATCTCCGAAACTATTGATTTGCGACGGAAAGCTCAAGGAGAAAATGTCTCTTAGAATACAATAAGGTAAACAAAAACCATGCTCCCAAGTGTGTAGGGAAGTTTGGTCCTATCGTAAAATAATCCCTCATTTTTATATCATAAATCGAAATTATAGTCTCAGTTTTATATCAGAGGTATATTTGCTGTTTCTCTTTTCATGTACTCTTAAATGACCATAAAACATTCTTAATCCCAAATGTTGACTTCGATAGATGATTGATGATTGACAGATATTGATATACTGATGTGTTTGATCCTTCATGTTCTCATCAGCGTCATTGAAACATTCACTAAAATTCTTCTTTAATTTGATATTTGCGATATTAAGTGTTTATTTGCGTACGTAGATCAATATGTGGCACTTGAATGGCACTTAGGTTGTTAAGATTGTGTATGTGTGTGTTGTGTGTGTGTGTGTGTGTGTGTAGGGGGGAGGGAGGGGTCATTGAGGGGGTGTCCAATTTCTCTCCTTATCTCACTGTCAATTTATCGGTCATCTATATACAGACGTATTGATAAGTGAGACATTCATATATAAGGTAAATGTAACCTTCGAAGGAAATGTCAAGTAAATGAGAAACTGAATGCAGCAAAAATTAAGCAGTCAAGGAATATATTTATTTTGTTAATATTTTAGTTATATCATGAAGTTAAACATAGAAAGGTTAATTAAGACTTGTGGGGTGTGTTTGTGTGTGTGCCCCCCCCCTCTCTCTCTCTCTCTCTCTCTCTCTCTCTCTCTCTCTCTCTCTCTCTCTCTCTCTCTCTCTCTCTCTCTCTCTCTCTTTCTCTCTCTTTCTCTCTCTTCTCTCTCTCTTTCTCTCTCTCTCTCTCTCTCTCTCTCTCTCTCTCTCTCTCTCTCTCTCTCTCTCTCTCTCTCTCTCTTCCTCTCTCTCTCTCTCTCTTCTTTCTCTCTCTCTCTCACTATATGATATAAATAGTAGTAATGGGGAGTTTTCAAAGCTAAGCCGCCAGATGTCTCGGGCATCTCGCATCCACTGCCCTTTGAGCGTGAATGATCTATCATTTACCGTAAATTCCCTGTACTTTTTCGGGACATATCAGAATTACCCTTCAATACAACAACTGAAACAGTTCTTAATAAAAAATGTAGTTTATCATTTTATTTGTCTGCACTTGGTGAAAATATTGGCAAAACAATTGAATACTTGAAAACATAATCTTTAAAAATCGTCTTTTCATGAAAAAACGCAAGTTGAAGCAGAATGAGGCTTCAGGAAATATCTACTTGTATGTAAGCATTCACTGAGTACCTATTTTGGGTGTATATGTCTCTCTTACGACGAACATTTAACCAAAACAGAGTGTGGCGTTCAGCATCTCCACAGAAACCATCCCGCTGGCAGGATCTGCTATCACCCACTTTCCTGTTGACATCACACGGGGAGCTCAGCACCGCCGGCTCAGCACCGCCGCTCCCTTACCTCACGGCTCATATCTCTGATACTCCTAACTTCTCAATACCAGAGGCTTTCATCCTAACTATCATCATCCGCTTATCTCATCACACTCTCTATCCTCTACTGGAATATTCGTGGCATCCGCTCCCACATACCGTTTCCCACATAAAGGAGACTTTGTCTCCTATTTCGTGCTTTGACTGTGACTTTGTGTTGTGTTGGGGCGGAGCGGAGTGGCGCGTGTAGTTACGTGACAGACGTGCAGTCACTATTGTACTGTGGGTAGTAGTAGTTGGGGTAATAAAGCCGTGCACAGCAGTAAATGTCTCCTTGCAGTCCTTCCCGTCTCCTCCATAGCCTTGAGCCGTTAGTGTGTGACGAAGTTTGAGAGGGGTGGGTTGCCCCCCCTCCTTCGTTACAATAGGATAAGCCAGAGGACTTAGGGTATTCAGAGGGAAGGGTTGATTGATTGATTCAGAGGGAAGGACATTGAGGTGGAGGGGGCGGCGGAGCTCTCGCATGTAAACAAACGCTTTCAAATGTCTTCCATCCCGGACTGTTGTCGAGATGCCAAGCACTTAAAATTACTTCTTGGTTAAATGTTCGTCGCAAGACAGACAGACACACCTAAAATAGGTACTCAGTGAATGCTTACATACAATTAGATATTTCCTGAAGCCTCATTCTGCTTGAACTTGCGTTTTTTCATGAAAAGACGATTTTTAAAGATTGAGTTTTCAAGTATTCAATTGTTTTGCCAATATTTTCACCAAGTGCAGACAAATAAAATGATAAACTACATTTTTTATTAGGAACTGTTTCAGTTGTTGTATTGAAGGGTAATTCTGATATGTCCCGAAAAAGCACAGGGAATTTACGGTAAATGATAGATCATTCAGGCTGAAAGTGCAGAGGATGTGACAGCCCGAGAGACGGGCTTGAGCGTGAGCTTATTAGAAAACTCCCCATTGTAGTAGTATCAATAGTTATAGTATTAGTAAAGGTAGTAGAGGTAGTAGTAGTTACAATAATAGTAGTAGTAGTTGTTGTTATTGTTGTTGTTCTTACTGCAATACCACAAAAACTAGCGTCCATTTTTCGCGCCACTGCAGGGCTATAAATCATAGTGTTGCCGTCAAAACAAACAGTAGGATTAAACCAGAAGGAAAAAAAGCAGACAGACAAACGGACAGCTGGTGAGCAAGAACAAAAGATTACTGACGGGAGTGGAAACCGTACAGCTGCAACTAGGACTTATTTGCAATGATGTTGATAATGATGATAATGCTAGTTAATAATGATAATAGTAATGGTTATAAATGATAGTGCAAATAGTGAAATGTGGAAAGAGCAATGCCCGAGAGAGAGAGAGAGAGAGAGAGAGAGAGAGAGAGAGAGAGAGAGAGAGAAAGAGAGAGATTTACATACAAAAGTGATTTATTATTTATGTATAAACTACACAGGAACTACAGTATCCTCTTCCTCTTCCTCTTCCTCTTATTTACGAACATAAATTATTAACTACCACAACTACCACCACCTTCACCCCAACCCCCACCACCTTCACCACCCCCAACCACCACTACCACCACCAGTCCACCACCATAAACAATAACAGTTCCTCAATACCAACAGTAAAACAGATAACAGGAGTAACAGTATCGAAATATCCACCAACAACGGTGTAGTTCGAAATTTCTACCGTTAGACGCATCCTGTTATAGGACCGTTTTTGTTCACACCAATGGGTGTTTGAGTGGGAGGGAGGATGTGTGTGTGTGTGTGTGTGTGTGTGTGTAGGGGTAGGTTGACGAAATGTGAATAAATTTGGTCAATAAGATGATGGATGGATATGAGAGAGAGAGAGATTTTGTTTTTGTTTTTATCAATTTATTACGCTCAAAGAGCGACAGGCCGAGTACATGAAATATTGCCTAACATGTATAATTAATTCGTGACACACAGGGCACACCGTCATACATACAGAGATGCTGTACATCAAATTATTAGTGCATTTGTGTCTCGCAGGGCACGCTGTTGTATGGCAAGGAAAAGATTAGCACCCACCAAAGTGTGGGTGACGTACTAATACGACATCCAAATTACTGTCCGTCAGGAGAAAGTCACACACAGCGAGTAAGGGCTGTCCCTGAGGCAGCATGTCCCTGACTGAAGGACACTCGAGACAGTAGTGCTGAAGACTGTTGGCTCTGGGGCGATCACACAGCTTGCAGGAGGAGAAGTGAGGAATGTCCCCCGCCTCAGAGACCTGCCACACAGGTCGGTATCCCAGCCGAAGTCGGGCAGACACAATGTTGTGTCTGCGAGCCATGAGTCCGCGTCGGCGATACTTGGGAGGGGTTAGCCGGAAGTGGTCATAATGCTGTATAGACACACTCTGAGCCCGCTCAGCGTTCGTGCGGTGGAGTGTGGGGAGAAAAGCGGCCGAGTGTATCAACTGTTTGAAGCATAGGAGGGAGGGTGTAGCACCATCAGGCAGAGGCAGGCTGCAGGCAGTTTTGGCGAGGAGATCCACCTTGTCGTTGGCTGCTATCCCAACATGGGAAGGAATCCACAAAAACCGTATAGTGAGAGAATTGTCACGAGCTGCGACTAACTGAAGCAAGATCTGATGAACTAGGCAACGGTGTGTGGGTTGTGGAGATGAGATGGCCTGAAGGGCAGACTGAGAGTCACACATGACCACACCATTCAGACGCCTTTGACAGAGGAGACTGACAGCCAGCAAGAGTCCCTGTAACTCACAGTAGGTAGAGCTGGACAAGTTGGGTAGTCTGCGGCCAACCCAGCCTCCCTCCGGTGGCGCCACGTCGAGTGAGTAGACAGGGCACCCCGCGCTCCCATCTGGCTGCAGGGAACCGTCGACGTAGAGATGGGGAGCGGCAGGGACGGAGGAGGACACTGCGGCAATGTGCTCCAGAGCCAGTTGCTTCTGGAGGAGTGGTGGGGCTGCCTTGGAAGTGGGAGTGAAGGAGACTTGAGGCGGAGGAATCCTCCATGGAGGAGGACCATGATCCACTTCAGCCACGGGAACATTAAGATCAAGTTGCAGCAGGGAGGAGCAGACTGTGTTGACGAGGGTGCGGACGCCGGGACGAAGTGGAGGTCGGGGTGCGGCAGGGTCAAGCGAGGTTCTCAGGACACGTGAATAATGTGGAGTAAGATGGGGAGAGTGGAGGCACTTGACGCTGAAGGAGGAGACATTGGCGTGAAATCTCTCAACAATAGGGGGGAGATAGAGCTCAGCCAACATGTTGACTATTCTGGTGCAGGCAGGACACCCAAGAATGTACCTCATCACTCTGTTCTGAAATTTTTCTAAAGGGTCTAAAGAGGTCTTAGAGAGCTGACAGAGGGCA
>JACEEZ010000567.1:120000-130000 GCA_016584305.1 Chionoecetes opilio
TTGAAAATACTGGATATAGATAGAAACAGGCTTGGTATAAAATGAAAATACTGGATATAGGTAGAAACAGGTTTGGTATAGAAAGGTAAAACTGGAAATAGATAGAAACAGTTATGCTCTGGAAAAAAATGGAAATAGACGTAAGAGGAACTAAGAAAGGGGTAAATAAATAGTTAAGTCTGGAAACTGGAAGGACAACTTAACAGAGGACTGGAAGAGTGAAAATACTGAAAAGGAATAAGGAAAGTGAGGAAAAAAGACTGAGAAAGGGGTAGAAACAGGTGTGGTCTGTAAAGGAAATAAAATGGATAGGGTTAGAAACAGTTGGGATAAGAAAAGAAACATTCTGGAAAGGAGTAGAAACAGTTGACATTAGGAAAGGAAAAACTGAAAAGGGTAGAAACAGTTGGGAATAGGAAGGAAAAAATACTGGAAAGGAGTAGAAACAGTTAGGATAAGAAAGGAAAAATTCTGGAAAGGAGTAGAAACAGTTAGGATACGAAAGGAAAAATTCTGGAAAGGAGTAGAAACAGTTAGGATAGGAATGAAAAAATACTGAAAAAGGGTAGAAACAGTTGGGATAAGAAAGGAAACAGTCTGGAAAGGAGTAGAAACAGTTAGGATCTGGAAAGGAAAAATATGGATAGGGGTAGAAACAGTTAGGATAAGAAAGGAAACAGTCTGGAAAGGAGTAGAAACAGTTAGGATAAGAAAGGAAACATTCTGGAAAGGAGTATAAACAGTTGGGATAAGAAAGGAAACAGTCTGGAAAGGAGTAGAAACAGTTGGGATAAGAAAGGAAACATTCTGGAAAGGAGTAGAAACAGTTGGGATAAGAAAGGAAAAGTTCTGGAAAGGAGTAGAAACAGTTGGGATAAGAAAGGAAACAGTCTGGAAAGGAGTAGAAACAGTTAGGATAAGAAAGGAAACAGTCTGGAAAGGAGTAGAAACAGTTAGGATAAGAAAGGAAACAGTCTGGAAAGGGGTAGAAACAGTTAGGATAAGAAAGGAAACAGTCTGGAAAGGAGTAGAAACAGTTAGGATAAGAAAGGAAACATTCTGGAAAGGAGTATAAACAGTTGGGATAAGAAAGGAAACAGTCTGGAAAGGAGTAGAAACAGTTAGGATAAGAAAGGAAACAGTCTGGAAAGGAGTAGAAACAGTTAGGATAAGAAAGGAAACAGTCTGGAGAAAGGAGTAGAAACAGTTAGGATAAGAAAGGAAACAGTCTGGAAAGGAGTAGAAACAGTTAGGATAAGAAAGGAAACAGTCTGGAAAGGAGTAGAAACAGTTAGGATAAGAAAGGAAACAGTCTGGAAAGGAGTAGAAACAGTTAGGATAAGAAAGGAAACAGTCTGGAAAGGAGTAGAAACAGTTAGGATAAGAAAGGAAACAGTCTGGAAAGGAGTAGCAACAGTTGGGATATGAAAGGAAACATTCTGGAAAGGAGTAGAAACAGTTAGGATAAGAAAGGAAACAGTCTGGAAAGGAGTAGAAACAGTTGGGATTAGGAAACATTCTGGAAAGGAGTAGAAACAGTTGGGATAAGAAAGGAAACAGTCTGGAAAGGAGTAGAAACAGTTGGGATAAGAAAGGAAAAACTGATAGGAGTAGAAACAGTTGGGATAAGAAAGGAAACAGTCTGGAAAGGAGTAGAAACAGTTGGGATAAGAAAGGAAACAGTCTGGAAAGGAGTAGAAACAGTTGGGATAAGAAAGGAAAAACTGATAGGAGTAGAAACAGTTGGGATAAGAAAGGAAACAGTCTGGAAAGGAGTAGAAACAGTTGGATAAGGAAAGGAAACAGTTGGAAAGGAGTAGAAACAGTTGGGATAAGAAAGGAAAACTGATAGGAGTAGAAACAGTTGGGATAAGAAAGGAAACAGTCTGGAAAGGAGTAGAAACAGTTGGGATAAGAAAGGAAACAGTCTGGAAAGGAGTAGAAACAGTTGGGATAGGAAAGGAAAAAAAGTTGAAAGGAGTAGAAACAGTTAGGATCTGGAAAGGAAAAGTATGGATAGGGGTAGAAACAGTTGGGATAAGAAAGGAAACAGTCTGGAAAGGAGTAGAAACAGTTAGGATTAGGAAACACTAGAAGGGGGAAAAAATAGAAAATAGTAACCCATGTATGTATGTTAAGCTAGGAATAATCTATGCATTCCTAAAGTCAAAGATAGTTCTCGGTAGTCCAGCTGAAGCTCCTGACTGTAAAACCTATAAGAATAAAGGTAAAAAAAAAAATAAAAAAAAAAAATAATAGGCGTGGTATAGAAAGGAAAAACTGGAAATAGGTAGAAATTGTTATGATCTGGAAAATTGAATATAAAAACCTGGAAAGGGAATGTGAAGGGAACTCAAGAGGGACAGATAAATAGTTAAGTCTGGAACCTGGAAGGACGACTTAACAGAGGACTGGAAGAGTGACTGGGAAAGGGTTTATATGCAGAGTATGAGTATAGAAAAAGAGAACGAAACTAGGTACGGGAATAGATAAGAGGAGATAACAATGATAACAACAATAATAAGATAATAAGAGATGACTGCAAAATATTAAAGAAAAGAAATAAAAAATAAGAGATGGTTATAGAGGGTGTGGAAATTTTGGAAGATTCTGAGTGTGATAAACAGGAAGGATGAGAGAGAGAGAGAGAGAGAGAGAGAGAGAGAGAGAGAGAGAGAGAGAGAGAGAGAGAGAGAGAGAGAGAGAGAGAGAGAGAGAGAGAGAGAGAGATGTAAGTTGTTTAAATAAAAAAATCAAGAAAAGAGAGAGAGAGGAGAGACAGACAGACAGATGGAAAGAAAACATGAGACTGCAGGAAGGTTGGGTAAAGGGGGTTCGAAGCCAAGGCCGGAGGTTAGGACTAGACTAGGAATGTAGCCGAAGGGGGAAGGCTGAAGGACAAAGGCAGGAGAGATAGTGGGTAGGGTTACAAAGGGGAGTAAGTGAAGGGAGATTCCAGTGGTAGAGAAAGAGAGAGAGAGAGAGAGAGAGAGAGAGAGAGAGAGAGAGAGAGAGAGAGATAGTGTGAGATAGTGTGTGTGTCTGTGTGTGAGATGACTAATGAGAAAATGAAAAATAGAACATGTGTAAAGATAGTATAACAGTCAAGTATGAGTGAAAACTCTCTCTCTCTCTCTCTCTCTCTCTCTCTCTCTCTCTCTCTCTCTCTCTCTCTCTCTCTCTCTCTCTCTCTCTCTCTCCTCTCTCTCTCTCTCTCTCTCTCTCCTCTCTCTCTCTCTCTCACACACACAAGTTAAAATCATCTTTCTCATTTCTCACATTATCTCATTCTCCTATTCCTTTCTTTCATAATACCTGGTCCCTTTTTTTCCCTCCCTACCTTCCCTCCTCCCTTTTTCCCTTCCCTCCTCCCTTTTGCCCTTCCCTTTTGCCCTTACCTCCTTTTTCCCTTCCCTCCTCCCTTTTTCCCTTCCCCTCCCTTTTCCCTTCCCTCCTCCCTTTTTCCCTTCCCTTCCTCCCTTTTTGCCCTTACCCTACCTTCTCCCCATCGACCTTTGTAATAGGATCTTCGAGGGGGGAAGGGGAAGTAGGGGGGGGTAAGGGGGGGGGAAGAATGTAGGGGGGAGGAACGGTCAACTCACACACAGTATTACCAACGCCATCGATTGCCTTATGTCAATTTATACAGCAGTTTTCAGCCGCAGGAATTTAAAGTAAATAAGTAAAGTGCTCTTGGATATTTTATTTATTTATTAGTATTTTTATTCTTGAGGAATGCGATGGATTTTTATTTATGGTTGAAAGAAATGAAGGATTATTTTTTTAAGGGATGAGCGAGTTTTTAAAGGTGTTTTGAGTGGATAGAAAGAAGGAAATGAAGGAAGGAAATAAGGATGGTAGGAAGAAAGGAAGAGAATAATGATAGAAGGAAGAAAGGAACAGAATAATGATAGAAGGAAGAAAGGAACAGAATAAGGATTGAAGGAAGAAAGAAAGGATGGTAGGAAGAAAGAAAGAGAATTAGGATGGAAGGAAGAAAGGAAAAGAATAAGGATTGAAGGAAGACAGGAAGATAATAAGGATGGAAGGAAGAAAGGACAGATAATTGATTTCCATGCTTGGTTTTACTTCCGTGGTAGTTGTGTGTGTGCACGTGTGTGTGTGTGTGTGTGTGTGTGTTGTGTGTGTGTGTGTGTGTGTGTTCACGTGTGTGTGTGTGTGTGCACGTGTGTGTGTGTGTGTGTGTGTGTGCGTGTGTTTTAGTTATGTAACGTGAGTGACAGGATTAGTATTTGGTGACCGGATGCGGTGTTATCTCTCTCTCTCTCTCTCTCTCTCTCTCTCTCTCTCTCTCTCTCTCTCTCTCTCTCTCTCTTCTCTCTCTCTCTCTCTCTCTCTCCTTCTCCTCTCTCCTCTCTCTCTCTCTCTCTCTCTCTCTCTCTCTCTCTCTCTCTCTCTCTCTCTCTCTCTCTCTACCCACACTCCGTAAATAAAAAAAATCCCTTTATTACAAACAATCTTTTTATTTTTCCATTTGCCTTCGCTTCCACCAACCACCTCCTCCTCCTCCTCCTCCTCCTCCCTCCTTACTCTTTTCTGATATATATCAATGATCTGGACTGCGGACTTGTATCTAAAATATCGAAATTTGCAGATGACACCAAATTAGGCGGTAAAGCATATACTAGAGAAAACTGCGAACTCATACAAAGTGATCTCGACAAACTATCAGATTGGAGTGATAAATGGCTATTAAAATTTAATTCCGATAAATGTAAAGTAATGCATATAGGCAACGATAACCTCAAATATAACTATCAAATGCAAAATAAATCGTTAACTGAAGTACAGCAGGAAAAGGATTTAGATGTCATCATCAGTAATGATCTTAAAACCAGTTCGCATTGCCTAGCTGCCAGTAAAAAGGCGATTATGATGTTGGGCTTCATTAAACGCAACTTTGAACATAAAACTCAGAAAGTAATGACACGATTATACACGTCTTTGGTTAGGCCGCACTTAGAATATGCCGTTCAATTCTGGTCGCCTTATTTCGTAAAAGATCAAGCCAAATTGGAATCAGTGCAAAGAAGAGCAACCAAACAAATTCCATCTCTGCGAAATTCATCTTATGAAGAGAGACTGCGGAAACTTAATATGTTTTCCTTAAAGGATCGTAGAATCCGTGGGGACTTGATAGAAACCTTTAAGATCCTAAAAGGATTTGTCATTAATCAAGAGAATCTATTCGAGCTTTCTCCCCAAGTGACAACAAGAAATAACGGTTTAAAACTAAACGGTCAACGTTGCATCACAGATCTCCGTAAAAATTATTTCAATGTTAGAGTTGTTGATCGATGGAGCAAGTTACCAGCAAATGTTGTCGAAGCCAGCACAATAACTACATTTTAAAACAGACTTTATGCACACTGTAAAGTAAATGGGTATTGATAGTGCCTCGAACTATCGATCGAGCGAATTCATATTATAGTCCCCTGGATCGATTAGTGATAGTGAAAGTTACGAGCGAGCGCGATGCGCTCGCGAGTCCTCACTGGATACGAGATTTTTCTCACATAAGCGGCCAACCCGACCGACCGACCGACCGACCATCAATCACGCTTTTCAGGAGCTTATATCTTTGGAATCCCGCTTCCGATTGACAAGCGGTCTTCGCCATCTGATAGCCCCATTCAATCCCTATTTGTGTTTGACATGTTTTGTCTCACGTTAGGGGTCAGCATGGCGCGTGCCGCGTGAGGGGTGTCAGACAACGTTATCTTGCTATAGCTGAGAAACGGCTGTACTGACTAAGTTGAAATTTGGTGTGTGGTTTGAGACCACACACCTAGCAATGTCACAAAGGTCAAACTCCGGGTGACGCCGCACGTGCGCACGTGCGGCGGGTTTCTACGGGCTCGCTCGTCCTCCGCCGATCATATCCTATCATTCTTTACTACGAAACTTCCATGTTCCTATCTTCTTTAGGGATATGGTATAATTTTCCAACTCTTCCTCTTACATGTAGTTGATAGTTAGTAGTATGTAGTACAACAGATACCCTAGTTATGGACCAATAGGTCTCCTGGTGTCTGTTATTCCTATGTATTCCTATGTATTCCTACTCTAATCGCCTCCTCCTCCTCCTCCTTTTTCCCCTTCCTCATTTTCCCCTCCAGCACACCCTCACACATAGCTGCCTCTCATTAACCCGCCTCTCACACTCCCTACCTGTCCTTACACACACAACATTTTTATGAATTTTTCACTCGCTCACGCTCCAGTTTTTGTCCTCTCCAACGCTCTCTCTCTCTCTCTCTCTCTCTCTCTCTCCTCTCTCTCTCTCTCTCTCTCTTCTCTCTCTCTCTCTCTCTCTCTCTCTCTCCTAAATATTCAATTAGTTCTCTTTTTCCTTTTTTTTTTGTACGTAACTTAGCCTTTGATTAATGACTTGAGGAGAGAGAGAGAGAGAGAGAGAGAGAGAGAGAGAGAGAGAGAGAGAGAGAGAGAGAGAGAGAGAGAGAGAGAGAGAGAGAGAGAGAGAATGTTAAAGGTGGAAAAATCGGGAAATGTTTAAAATATAACGAAAATCTAAAGGAAATACCTGGAAAATCGTCTAAAACTATTAAGGCTCTAAATGAAGATTAAGTTTCTGAAATACCGCCAGAAAATGTGCCGAGTAAAACCTTTTGAAAATATTGAAAACTAAATTATGGGAATACGTTCAGAAATTACCTTCAGAAAACACATCACCCCAAAAATATTATCGAAAAGCATCACCAGAAGAGCCTCATAAATATAATATGAAAAATAATATCATAGCAAAATATATTTCAGTCGCGTTTCAAGGCATTCAAAAGTGGAAATCAATTTATTTTTGCGTATATTCAAGGCGAGGATAGTTGGAAGGATAGGATAGGATCTCTCAAGGATAGATAGAAGGTAGTTTTAAGGATGTTTTAAGGTACAGAGAACTTCCTCCATCCTGCTGGTTGGGTCTAGATAGAGCTTCCATCACTGCCAACTTAACAATTATGTAGGAATGAACGTGACAACTGTAGTATGTAAGACCCAGATCTGTACTGCGGTCACGACTTTCTCTCTCTCTCTCTCTCTCTCTCTCTCTCTCTCTCTCTCTCTCTCTCTCTCTCTCTCTCTCTCTCTCTCTCTCTCTCTCTCTCGCTTGCTCTCGCTCGCTCTCGCTAGCTCGCTCTCGTTAGCTCGCTCTCTCTCGCTCTCTCTCGCTCGTTCTCTCTCGCTCTCTCTCTCGCTCTCTTTCTTTCTCTCTAGGACGGTTTCCGATATGAGAGATAAGATAAGATACTTTGATCCTATCTATACACTTATTTTTTATTTGCAAGTAGCAACTACAAGGTTATTGACTCTACAAAGCGCCACCACGCCAGGACCGATATGAGAGAGAGAGAGAAAGAGAATGTCATACTGAAGTGCCATGGGGACTGTGGTTTCCTGTACGCTCGTGTGTGTGTGACTGTGTGTGTGTGTGTGTGTGTGTGTGTGTGTGTGTGTGTGTGTGTGTGTGTGTGCGTGTGTGTGCGTGTGTTACGACAGTTAACCTAGTTACGAATATGCACCAAATTAACCTACGATACAACAACAATAACAACCAAATATTAAAAAAGAACCAATTAAACACACAAACACACACAAAAAAGGTAAACACAAACAAAAATACAGGTAAACACACAAGCAAAAAAAATACAGGTAAACACACAAACACACACACAAAAAAGGTAAACACAAACAAAAATACAGGTAAACACACAAACACAAAAAATACAGGTAAACACACAAGCAAACAAAGATACAGGTAAACACACAAACAAACAAAAATACAGGTAAACACACAAACACACAAAAATACAGGTAAACACACAAGCAAACAAAAATACAGGTAAACACACAAACAAACAAAAATACAGGTAAACACACAAACGAACAAAAATACAGGTAAACACACAAACGAACAAAAGTACAGGTAAACACACAAAAACAAAAATACAGGTAAACTCACAAACGAACAAAAATACAGGTAAACACACAAGCAAACAAAAATACAGGTAAACACACAAACAAACAAAAATACAGAAAACACACAAACAAACAAAAATACAGGTAAACACACAAACAAACAAAAATACAGAAACACACAAACAAACAAAAATACAGGTAAACTCACAAACAAACAAATACAGGTAAACACACAAAAATACAGGTAAACACACAAACAAACAAAAATACAGGTAAACACACAAACAAACAAAAATACAGGTAAACACACAAACACAAAAATACAGGTAAACACACAAACAAAAATACAGGTAAACACACAAAAAAAAAAATACAGGTAAACACAAAACAAGCAAATACAGGTAAACACACAAAAATACAGGTAAACACACAAACACACAAAAATACAGGTAAACACACAAACACACAAAAATACAGGTAAACACACAAGCAAACAAAAATACAGGTAAACACACAAACAAACAAAAATAGGGGCCACTGGCTTCATTATGTAGATATCTAGATGCACCTACTGATGACGCAGAGAACAGGTGTATTGGGGGGGAGGGGGGAGGTAGGAGGGAGGGGGGGAGGTATAGGTAGGGGGTAGGTAGGTAGGGGGGGAGGGGGACTTACCTGGCTGTGTATCGTAAAGGGGAACAACAGCTGACACAAAAAAAAAAAAAAAGACCTATTTTTTTTCCTATACAAGTCAATATTTTAGAATGCATCGACGTGTGATATGGTCTCTTTTTTTTTTCTCTCTCTCTCTGTCTCTGTCTCTGTCACTGTCTCTCTCTCTCAAAGTTATTGATTGTACGGGAATCTTAGTTTTATTATTATTACTAGTAGTTGTAGTAGTAGTAGTAGTAGTAGGAGTAGTAGTAGTAGGAGTAGTAGTAGGAGTAATAGTAGTAGTAGTAGTAGTAGTAGTAGTAGGAGTAGTAGTAGTAGTATCCATATTGTCATTTCTTATATAACTAATCATCATGTAATAGTCTTATTGTTATTATTATCATTATTAGATACATCATCGTCTTTTATTATCATCACACTCATCGTAATCATCATCCTTTCCCTTACAATGCGTGATGACAAAAATAAATCCATTCCTGTACATATAATGAATAACAATTTTACGGTTTTCATAATTCGTTACACATGCCGACGAAAAGGGAATGTACAAAATATCAACCATGTAAATCAACAGAAGAATGATTGTATAGACACTGAAATATGAATATGTGTGAGAATATTTACCAATGTTACACCTGATATTTATAACATTCATAATTCGTATTCACCATTCGTATAATATTACCCTCCATTCTATACAAGGTCGCAGTAAGAAAAAATATGAGTAATGAAAATCAACAAGAGAATGTATAGACAATGTAATTTTAATATTTTAGGAACGAAAAATGTAGCACCCGATATTTATGGCATTGATTTTCCCACTATTGCCTTCCAAGCTATGCAAAGGTCGCGGTAAAAAAGGTCGCGGTTCTAGGAGTCAAGTTCAAGGGTGTGACATTGAGAAGAGAGAGCGGGAAAAAATATGGGTCGACATTGAAAAGAGAAACCTTGTGTGTGTGTGTGTGTCTGTGTGTGTGTGTGTACTGTGTGTGTGTGTGTGTGTTGTGTCTGTGTGTGTGTGTGTGTGTGTGTGTGTGTGTGTGTGTGTAAGTGTGTGTGTGCGTGTGTGTGCGTGTATTTACCTAGTTGTGTTTTACAGGGCCTGAGCTAAACTCGTGTGGTCCTGTCTCCGTATTTACATTTATCCAGTCTTTCTTTCGTGTGTGTGTGTGTGTGTGTGTGTGTGTGTGTGTGTGTGTGTGTGTGTGTGTGTGTGTGTTGCGTGAGAGGATAACGCTGAACCATATTAGCAAGACACACAATATTAATTTATCATCGCTGACATAAGCTTTGTTGGTGCTCTCTCTCTCTCTCTCTCTCTCTCTCTCTCTTTGTGTGTGTGGCGTGATGAGCTCCGCCCTTCCCTCAGCGT
>JACEEZ010000567.1:135000-137500 GCA_016584305.1 Chionoecetes opilio
TAATAATTTTTGCACCTTTTTTTTTACCTTTTTTCTATAATACCTTCAGCGCTTCATAAAAAATTGCACTTTTTTTCTTCTATCTATTAATACCTTCAGCGGTCTTCATAATCATTTTTTGCACCTTTTTTTTCTTCCTTCTTTCTTCTATCTATTAATACCTTCAGCGGGCCTTCATAAAAAAAATTGCACTTTTTTTCTTCTATCTATTAATACCTTCAGCGGTCTTCATAATCATTTTTTGCACCTTTTTTTTCTTCCTTCTTTCTTCTATCTATTAATACCTTCAGCGGGCCTTCATAAAAAAAATTGTCTTTTTTTTCCTATCTTTTTCTTCTTCATCTATTAAATACCTTCAGCGGCCTTTTTAATATTTTTTTGCACCAGTTTTCCTTCTTTCTTCTATCAATTAATACCTTCAGGGGCCTTCGTAATAATATTTTCCACACCTTCCTTTTTCTTCTTTCTTTTCTTCTATCTATTTTTTTCTTCTTTTTTCTATCTATTAAAACCTTCAGTGGCCTTTTTAATAATTTTTGCACCTTGTTTCCTTTTTTCTTCTATCTTCTTTCTTCTCTATTAATACCTTCAGCCTTGGAGGGGAGATGCACCCGGGTCAATACACAGACAGGTTCCCGCCCCAAATTTTCTTCTGCAGCTATCTTTTTCCGACCAGTTTTTTTTTCCTTCTTCCTTATCTCTTTTCCTTTTTACTTCCTCCCCCAAGCAACAGAGAGAGAGAGAGGTATTTTATTTCGTTTTATCTTTTATTTTCTCATTTTCTTTTCTTTTTATTAGAGAGAGAGAGAGAGAGGTATTTTATTTCGTTTTATCTTTTATTTTCTCATTTTCTTTTATTTTTATTTTCACAGGTGCAAATTAGAGTGAGAAACGAAGCTTTGTTATCCAATCTACTTTGGTTTTCTCTCTTTCTCTCTCTTTTTTCTCTCTTTTCTCTCTACCATGCAATCAACTTGAGCCTTCATTGCCCCTCTCTCTCTCTCTCTCTCTCTCTCTCTCTCTCTCTCTCTCTCTCTCTCTCTCTCTCTCTCTCTCTCTCAAGGTCACGGATTCACCCCAGACTAAGGGAACGTGATTGAGTTTTAAGTATTTTTTGTAATCCGTTCAGGTGTGTTTCTATTCTTGGCCTTAATTGACTCACCTGCGAAACCCTTTATCTCTATCTTTATCTCTCTTATCTTTCTTTATCTCTAGGGTGTTACTCTTTGTTTGCAAGGTTAGAGTTTGGTTCGATGGGGGAAACTTTGTGTGTGTGTGTGTGTGTGTGTGTGTGTGTGTGTGTGTGTGTGACTGATAGATAGATATATAGATGGATAGATAGAAAAATTCATGTATTGACTCAAATAATTAACAGACCAAGAAACTGAAACTGATTGATATACGAGACTTATTTACAACTGACTTATTTACTCGACTGACTGACTGACTAACTGTTTGACTGAATGTTTGACTGAGCTGATCAGTAACTGACTGACTACAGGTTGATGGGTCAGATAATTGTTGCATCAATAGACGGTCTACTTTGTTCCTTTCAACTGTTTACACACACACACACACACACACACACACACACACACACACACACACACACACACACACACACACACACACACACACACACACACACCGTAGTTTAGTGGTAGCACGCTCAGTTCACAACCGAGAAGTCCCGGGTTCGATCCCCGGGCGGAGCGGAAACAGCGGGGCTGTTTCCTTAAAACCCGAGCCCCTGTCCACCCAGCAGTGAATGGCTACTGGGTGTTAGCCGGGGGTTTGTGACCCGCCTCCCGGGGTGCTGGCTTCAGCCAAAACTAAGCACTAAGGATGAATGATAAAAATATGTTGATATGGAGACGGGGCCATACGAGTGTTGCTCTGGCCCTGTAAAATACAACTAGATGAATACACACACACGTACCTGCCGTTAACTGGCTTTTAAATAACCTGTCACGTAATGTAAACAAGAACAACAAAACAAGTGTAATCTTCTTGTCGAGAGAGAGAGAGAGAGAGAGAGAGAGAGAGAGAGAGAGAGAGAGAGAGAGAGAGAGAGAGAGAGACAGAAGAGACAGAGACAGACAGACTAAAAACCTTCTTTAACATTCCTCGCTCAGTTTTTCTCATGTTATCTTTTTTTTTCACTTTTTTAATCGCTTTTTTTCTTCAGCTTGACAACGAGGTCATGAATAATAGACAATTTGGTGCACTCTGGGTCAATGTCCTGCAGGAAGGGAGGGAGGGGCGAGAAGGAGGGCAAAGGGGGGCAAGAGGGGAGCAAGGAGGAGGTAGGATGTGGAAAAGAAAACATTATGAAGGTTGAACAAGAATGAGATAGATTTGCAATGTTACGGGGGTAGAGATTTGATAGCTAGAGAGAGAGAGAGAGAGAGAGAGAGAGAGAGAGAGAGAGAGAGAGAGAGAGAGAGAGAGAGAGAGAGAGAGAGAGAGAGGTTAGTTGCCAGGTTAGTTGACAGGTTAG
>JACEEZ010000567.1:142500-160000 GCA_016584305.1 Chionoecetes opilio
AGAGAGAGAGAGAGAGAGAGAGAGAGAGAGAGAGAGAGAAGCTTTTGACGGGCAGGAAGATAAATGAACAATAGAAAATAAAGAGAAAGATAGATGGAGGAGGGGAAGAAAGGATGGGAAAAGGAAGGAGAAGAGAGAAGAGAGAGAGAGAGAGAAGAGAGAGCAGAGAGAGAGAGAGAGAGAGAGAGAGAAGAGAAGAGAGAAGCTTTTTGACGGGCAGGAAGATAAATGAACAATAGAAAATAAGAGAAAGATAGATGGAGGAGGGGAAGAAAGGATGGGAAAAGAGAAGAGAGAGAGAGAGAGAGAGAAGAGAGAGAGAGAGAGGAGAGAGAGAGAAAAAGAGAGAGAGAGAGAGGAGAGAGAGGAGGGGAGAGAGAAGAAAAGGGGGGGAGGGGGGGAGGGGAGAAGGAGGAAGGACAAGGCAAACAAATTTTGGGGGAAAAAGAGAAAAGAGTTTTAAAAAGGATGAATTGTTGGGGGAAAAAAAAGTAAAAAGGGGGAAGGAAGGAAGGGAAAGGAGGGGGGGGAGGAAAGTTGGGGGGAAGCAAAAAGGGGAAAAGGGGGGCAGTAGGGGAAAAATTATAGAAGAATTAGAGGGGGAGAGGAGGAGAGAGAGGGGAGAAAGAGAAAAGAGTAGAGAGAATAAAAAAAAAACAAAACGGGGGGAGACGGGTGGGAAAAAATTTAAAACCCAATAGTAAATTAGATGTGAAAAAAAAAACGCAAAAGGGAAAGGGGAGAAAGAGAGAGAGAGGAAGAGAAGAAAGAGAGAGGGGGGAAAAGAGAGAGAGGGGGGAAAGAGGGGGAAGGGAGGATGGAGGGTAAAGGGGAAGAAAATAGCGGGGAGGTGTCTGCCAGGAGGAGGAGGGAGGAAGAGATGAAACATATGCAAAACAGGGAAGAGGGGAAAGGGTAAAAAGAATGGGGGGAGGGGGGGAGGGAAAGGGAGGTGGGGGAAGAATGGGGGAAGAGGGGTAATGGGATATGGGTGGAGAAGGTCAAAAGGTTTGACAGTGAAGTTGGGAGAGGGGGAAAAAAGAGGGGGAGGAGGGGAGTAAAAAAGGAAAGGGGGGAAGGGAAAAGATGTGGAATTTTTTAGTGGGGCATGTTTTTTAAAAAATTTAAAATTTTTTATTAATCAAACAAAGCTTCACCAAAGAGGAGAGAGAGGAGAGAGAAGAGAGAGAGAGAGAAGAGAGAGAGAGAGAAGAGGGAAGAGAGAGAGAGAGAGAAGAGGGGTTTTGGGCCTGAACCCCCAGCAGGTAAAGGGTTTGCGGCCCACAATGTGCCGCTTACATCCCCCTTAGGACCGTAAGGCGTATACAGTGCGTTTTAGTGAACAAGGACACACTAGTGAACCAGTGCACACTTACACTTAGTAGACCAGGACATACGTGTACTGCCCAATGGCGCCTGAAAAAGTCCCTGTGACGGATATGTCCCTCACCCTTTAAACACTGTTTTTACTTACTACTTAGTTATTATCTTACAAGGCATAGCTTTCGGATAGATGTACCCCGGGACAGGGGACATCTTTAGCTTCTGCCACTTAATGCCTTCATCAACCTCCTTACCAATTGTAGCCCCATGTCTACCATGATGTAAGTTTAAAATAAAAAAAGAGAAGAAAGAGGAGAGAGAGAGAGAGAAGAGAGAGAGAGAGAGAAGAGAGAGAGAGAGGAGAGAGGAGAGAGAGAAGAAAAGAGAAAGGTCAGCCAGCCAGCCGCATTTCTTTCCCACCGTCTTTCTCTTTCTCTCTATTTTCTTTCTATCTCTCTTTCATCCTTATTTTTCTTCCTCTGAACGTCAAAGGAAATAAGAGTCGCCTTGTCATCCTTCTTAATCCTTTCATTTGTTTGGTGACCTCTTCCTTTACCGCTCTTTCTCTTCCTCAATCCTTCATTATCTCCTTTGTAGTTGTTGTTGTAGTAGTAGTAGTAGTAGTAGTAGTAGTAGTAGTAGTAGTAGTAGTAGTAGTAGCTGAAGAAGTAATAGTTGTGATGGTGGTTGTGTGATCTCCCATTCCTTCTTCTTTTATACACCCACACACACACACACACACTCACACACACTCATACACACTCACACACACACACACATACACACACATACAAAACACACACACACACAAACACACACACACACACAAAACACACACACCACACACACACAAAACACACACAACACACACACATACAGTCACACACACACACACACACAGTCACACACACACACACACACACACACACACACACACACACTTACACTTACACATACACACACACACACATAATTCATTTGTACGTCCGATCTAAAACTTTAACATAATCATTATCAGAGAGAGAGAGAGAGAGAGAGAGAGAGAGAGAGAGAGAGAGAGAGAGAGAGAGAGAGAGAGACCAACCAACCTACCATATTTATCTCTCTTCGAGCCGGCAGCACTTAAGACTTGATTTGGCACCTTCACGACCTCGCGCTGCCCACTGCGGAAAAAAAATAAACTTAACTTGACGTCAGTAAAGCTTTTAATAATCACCTAAGAGAAGTTAGAGAGGCATAGATAAAGGAGGACACTTATAGAGACATTATATAGAGTTAAATGATAGTTATGTATTAGAGGCAAGACATAAAAACAAGTAAATAGAGGAGATGATGCAATGAGAAATAGTAAAATATCTAGAATCTGAGAAATAATAATGATAAAAAAATATTAGAGACAGGACATAAGAAAGCTAAATAAAGATAAGAAAGATTGATAAATAGGACGTAGAAAGGACATAAGTAAGACAACATAGAAGATCTAATACAATAAGAAATAGGTAAATTTTGTAGTCTTGGAAAATTTATTGTTGATTGTCAAAAAGAGAATTGATTGTTTAAAGGGGAACACTATTTTTTAAGACGCTTTGATTCTTTATTCACTATTTTTTAAGACGCTTTGATTCTTTATTCACTATTTTTTAAGACGCTTTGATTCCTTATTCACTATTTTATAAGACGATCCTTATTCACTATTTTTTAAGACGCTTTGATTCCTTAGTCACTATTTTATAAGACGATCCTTATTCACTACTTTTTAAGACGCTTTGATTCCTTATTCACTACTTTTTAAGACGCTTTGATTCCTTAGTCACTATTTTTTAAGACGCTTTGATTCTTTATTCACTATTTTTCAAGACGCTTTGATTCTTTATTCACTATTTTATAAGACGCTTTGATTCTTTATTCACTATTTTTTAAGACGCTTTGATTCTTTATTCACTATTTTATAAGACGCTTTGATTCTTTATTCACTATTTTTTAAGACGCTTTGATTCTTTATTCACTATTTTATAAGACGCTTTGATTCTTTATTCACTATTTTTCAAGACGCTTTGATTCTTTATTCACTATTTTATAAGACGCTTTGATTCTTTATTCACTATTTTATAAGACGCTTTGATTCTTTATTCACTATTTTTTAAGACGCTTTGATTCCTTATTCACTATTTTTTCAAGTCTATAAGAATAAATTGAACCTCTAATCACCTCCAACCTCTAATCACCTCCTAATTTCAGTGCACCTTTAAGAATCACCTCGCTCCGCCATAACGCCTTGCCGCTAAACGAGGACATAATCATCGACATTATGCAATTTACGAAGGCAATTAATTAGCATAGAAATTCTCGTTACCTCAACCCAAGGAAGCTTTACATAAGCATAAGTTTGACTGGTTCCAATACCTGTCTACATAGCACCTGGGCATAATGTTGACCTGTTACACCTGCCCATGTCGGCTCCTTGGTGTAGTGGCTAGCGCGCCTACCTACGAATCTGCGGGCCTTGGTTCGAATCCGGGTTAGGGCAAGTCGGCGGCCAGCCCAAGTAGCTGTTCATCCTCCATTTCGGGGATGGTGTATAAATGGGTACCTGGGGAAATCTGGGGAAGGGAACTGTGGTAACCCGGATGTCACACTAGACCTGTGTCCCGGGGGAGCGGTTTGTCACCCACCACAGGCTCACAGGCTAATGTGACGGAGATGAGCACCGAGGCCACGCGCAGTATAGCGTATGCTCCCATCTTTACTTTACTTACACCTGCCGACTTAACACCTGGGCATAAATTTTACCTGTTGCACCTGCCCACTTCACACCTGGTTCCTGTAAGTGGTTTGAAGGGCGTCTCCCCACCGTGGCATGGGGCGTGTGGGTGCCTCTTCTGCCTCACCACTTATATGGAGTGATGCTGCGCCTACGCACGCCCACGCACGCTCAAAAGTCGCTCATGCCTAGCGTGTGTGTTAGTGTGTGTGTGTGTGTGTGTGTGTGTGTGTGTGTGTGTGTGTGTGCGTGTGTGTAATGAAAATAGTGAATAAAGCGGAAAAAAATTATGATTGATATAGTGTGAATTATGTTTAATGGATATTTATGGTCAACGCGAGAGAGAGAGAGAGAGAGAGAGAGAGAGAGAGAGAGAGAGAGAGAGAGAGAGAGAGAGAGAGAGAGAGAGAGAGTTTATTATATCATTAACTTCGTTGTTGGAGTCCTGGGTGGTCAATTTAGAGAATGGCTCAACTAAACTACTAATTTTCTGGTCATGTAGTTGTAGTGGTAGTGGTAGTAATAATAATAATAGTAGTAGTAGTAGTAGTAGTGGTGGTGGTGGGAATTAGTAGTAGCAGTACGTAATAGAAGTAGTAATAGTAGTAGTAGTAGTAGTAGTAGTAGTAGTAGTGGTGGTGGTGGGAATTAGTAGTAGTAGTACGTAATAGAAGTAGTAATATTAGCAGTAGTAGTAGTAGTAGTAGTAGTGGTGGTGGGAATTAGTAGTAGTAGTGCGTAATAGAAGTAGTAATAGTAGAAGTATTAGTAGTATTAGTAGTAGTCGTAGTAGTTATGTTGGGGATTATAATATATTATGTATAGTTATGGTCTTGGTTAAGGAAGATGGAGAGGAAGGGGAGAGACAATGTTAAAAAGAAAAGAAAATAAAAGAAATAAACATTCCACTCCTCAAAATATAAAATAATATACAAAATATATAATTTCATCTAAGCAAATAACTTTTCTGCGGTAATATTTTTTTCCTCCTTTTAATTTTTTGCTTTAATCGATCTCTAATTACACAAGGAAACGTTAATTAGTAGGTGGTAGGTAGGTAGATACAAGGGTTGAAATTTCAGTGTGGTTAAAAAGCTAAATGAGTGTGGATGAAGTGGTGGTTAAAAAAGGGTGTATATGTGAAGGAGTGGATAAGTGAGTGTGTTTTGATGCATAAGGGGAAGAAGTGTGCATGAAAAATATGGATTGCGAAACCTTTAAAGGGGCGTTATTAGCACCTCTCTCTCTCTCTCTCTCTCTCTCTCTCTCTCTCTCTCTCTCTCTCTCTCTCTCTCTCTCTCTCTCTCTCGCTCTCTCGCTCTCTCGCTGTCTCTCTTGTGTAGCATCCCCCTTACTTTTCCACTTACTCTAACTCTTTTCTCTTCCTCGCTCCGGGTTTTCCTGTGGGACAAATTTCGAGGAGTGCACAGGTAGAGGGAGGGAGAGGGAGAGAGAGGGAGAGGGAGAGAGGAAGAGGAAGAGGGAGAGGGGAAGAGGGGGGGAGGGGGAGAGAGATGGTGTATTCAAAATATATTACTAACCTTATTTTTCAATTCTTTTCGTCTTTCTTGTTATTTTACTGATCATTTTATTCGGTTTTACAATTATAACAAGCTATATTTACGTGTCTAATACCTTCCATTCACATTTTAACTCTTAACTAACTTTACTCTTCTAACTTAACTAATTGTGTTTACATCATTATTTCTGCAACACTTTTTTCGCATGTTTATTCACCACTTTCCTTTTTTTCTCCCTTTTTTTCAATATTTACCTTTAGCGATGCGTTATTTTGGGCGGCAGTTGGCGTGTGTTGGTCGTCGTTATCTCTGTTATCTTGCATGCAGTAGTGGTATCTTGTCTTGCAAAGGAGGAGGAGAGGGAAAATGAAGGAAAGTAACGAAGGAGTGGTCGAAGGAGAGGAGAGGAGAGGTAGGAAAGAAAGTGGAAGGAGGAGAGAGAGATGGAGAGGAAGGGGAAAGGAAGGAGAGGAAAGAGATATGATGGAAGAATGAAGAGAAGGAAGGAAGAGAAGGATAATGAAAGGAAATGTTTATATGTTAGGAAAGAAGGAAGAAGGAGGAAGATAGGAAGAAGAAGGAAGAAAGAAAGAAAGAAATGGAGGGATGTAGAGGAATTGGAGAAAGGAAAGAGAGAAAAGGAAGGAAGGAAGGAAGGAGAGAAGAAAGAAAGGAAGGAAGGGAGGAGCGGAAGGAAGAAGGAAGGAAGAGAGGGAAGGAAAGAAAGGAAGGAAGGAAGGGAGGGCGGAAGGAAAGAAAGAAAGGAAGGGAGGGAGGGAGGGCGGAAGGAAAGAAAGAAAGGAAGGAAGGAAGGAAGGAAGGGAGGGAGGGAGGGAGGGAGGGCGGAAGGAAAGAAAGGAAGGAAGGAAGGAGGAAGGAAGGAAGGAAATAAAGGTAGACAAAGAAATACAGAAAATATGACAATATAAACAGAGAAAATAAGAAAGAAAACTTACACTACTACTACTTCTATTACTACTATTGCTGTTACTACTATTTACCCCTTGAGGCCCAGAACGTAATATCCATTGTAATTTGGGTGCCATTAGACGATTTTTTAGTAATTATAAGCAATATTTTATAGATATGACCTGTTTAGTATCCTTGTCCACGAACTAATTTGGTATATTAAGTGACTTTTCTTCATTTTATGGCTCGACAACATACAATTTTTTATAGCAAAGGAAAGATCTGGGCGTGAAGGGGTTGAAGGAAAGGACATGAAGGCAGACACTAGAAATACAGAAGAAAAGGCAATATATACAGGGGGAAAAAATAATAAACGGAAAAAAAAGTTTTATTACTATTATTATTACTACTTGTTACGATTACATGCATGCAAAACGTTATCACTTCCATGTTTTCTTTTCGTTTTTTTTCCATCATTTGCTCCTCGTGATGGCCGTGTCGAGTCCACAGAGTTAAGGCTGATTCACACTGGCGTTTTTTCGGCATTTTTATAGGACGAGAAGGGGTCTGGGTCTGGGGCTGGTGTCATGATCGCAATAAGTTTTCAACAAAAATCACACACCGATCGCTCGGTCTTTCAAGAGACCGACTTCTCGTCCTATAAAAATGCCGAAAAAACGCCAGTGTGAATCAGCCTTTATACACTAGAGCGCACATCCCCTACACCAGTGGGTAGGCGGAGTGAAGCAAGCGGGGCCGGGTGGCGGACAGGCAACCATGATACTCGACGATATTTTAGTCAGACGAACAAGTTTTACGTTGTTGTCATTTTTTACCACCTGCTTTTTTTTGCATTGGTGTGTGTCACATACCAACGGCATCGGAAAAATGTGTTGATTCCGAGACAGTGAATGGAAATTCAATGCAAGCAAAAGTATAGAAATACTAGCGAGTTGAAGCAGAAAAGTGAGAGAAAATGTTTATGCACTATTTTATTTTACGCTCATTATCTTATTCTCGGTATGACTTACTGTCATTAATGTGTGCTCGTGATATGCAGCAATGTCTCATGAACACGATGGTAGGTTCAGTATTTTCTAAATATTATCTGGTAGCTTGATAACACCGGACATACCTGTGTGATGTCAAGCATCTCCCTCTTATCTGTGACTGGGAGGGGAGGGTAATAAACCCTGGGCGAGGGCAACAGTGCCGACGAGGCTGCGGAAGCGACGCTCACCACGGCGAAAAGCTGTTCCGTCGCAAGTTTTCTGTTCATGGCAATTTTTTACCATCTACTTATTGTTGCATTGGTACGCGTCATATACCAGCAGAATCAGAAAAAATTTGCTGATTCCGAGACAGTGAATGACAATTGAATGCATGCAAAATGACTGGAATAATAGGGAGTTGAAGCAAGGAAGGTGAAAAAAAAAGTTTATGCACTATTTTATTTTGGTGTCATTATCTTATTCTAGGTGTAGCTTATTGTATTACATTAATATTCATGATGTGGAGTAATGTCTTGTGAAGACGATGATAGGTTCAGTTATTCTAGGTATCATCTGGTAGTTTGATAATATCGTGTAAGAGTACAACATGTCGTGTGGGCCAGAGCATCCTCTGTGGCCGCAGAGTATCATGGTTTGATGGCGGCCGAGCCACTTCCGGTTGCCTCAGCTGATGCCCCCTATGCGATCTCTAGTGTATAACTCTGTGATCGCGTCTCTTCAGTCATCTCGGAAAGGAATTACCTTATCAAACAGTAGCTTATCTTGATTTTAATCACTAATATTTTCTTCGTGCGATATCTTAACCTCCTTATCTTTCTCTCTCTCTCTCTCTCTCTCTCTCTCTCTCTCTCTCTCTCTCTCTCTCTCTCTCTCTCTCTCTCTCTCTCTCTCTCTCTCTCTCTCTCTCTCTGTACAAATACAATACACATACACGTTTAGATCTATATGGTATTATATTTTCTCTATTTCATCCTGATTCTTATTGTTTATCTATTGTATAACTGTTGTATATCTTCGTGTTTATTTACGTGTATGATTTATATAACGTTGTATTCCTTTATGTTTTTTAAGGTTTTGTTGTCTCCACTGTTGCTCTTTCGTTCTTTTAGCTTATTGTGCAAGTGTTAGTGTTGTTAAAATTGCTCAGTTGTAATTATCTTGTAACACGCCATTTGATTACCATGTCAGTTTAAATAAGTAGCGTTATTTTGGGGAGATATATGGTGTGTGTGTGTGTGCGCGCGTGTGTGTGTGTGTGTGTGTTGTGTCTGTGTGTGTGTGTGTGTGTGTCTGTGCATGTGTGTGCGCGTATGTGTGTGTACGTGGGCGCGTATGTGTGTGTGCGTGTGCGTGCGTGTGTGTACGTTGTGTGTGTGTGTACTTGTGTGTGTGTTGCAGGGGAAGACTACAGTTACATTCGTCACTGCATATCTGATCCCACTCCTCCTCCTCCTCCTCCTCTCAAATATCACGTTACTTCCTTCCCTCCTTCCCTCCTTCCCTTCCTTCACTACGTATATTTCGAAGCACCTCACTCAATGTCACGTGCTTTAAATATCCTCATCCTCCTCATCCTTTTCTCTTTCTTTTTATCATCCATATCTTCGTAATTCTTTCTTTGTATCTTGTTATTGTCCTTTTGTGTTATTATTATAGTGATTTTTTTGTGTATGTGTTCTCGTTCTTGGTCTCGTTAGATGTTTATTTCCACGTAGCCTTCACCAAGAACATCGATAGCAACAATAACAACAACAATAACATCAATAACAACAACAATACCATCGATAACAACAATAACAACAATACCATCGATAACAACAACAATACCATCGATAACAACAACAATACCATCGATAACAACAACAATACCATCGATAACAACAACAATACCATCGATAACAACAACAATACCATCGATAACAACAACAATACCATCGATAACAACAACAATACCATCGATAACAACAACAATACCATCGATAACAACAACAATAACATCGATAACAACAACAATAACATCGATAACAACAACAATAACATCGATAACAACAACAATAACATCGATAACAACAACAATAACATCGATAACAACAACAATAACATCGAAAAACAACAACAATACATCGATACACATACACAATAACAATACATCAATAACAACAACAATACCATCGATAACAACAATACCATCAATAACAGCAATACATCGATAACAACAACAATAACATCGATAACAACAACAATAACATCGATAACAACAATAATACCATCGATAACAACAATAATACCATCGATAACAACAACAATAACATTGATAACAACAATAATACCATCGATAACAACAATAATACCATCGATAACAATAACAACAATAATACCATCGATAACAACAATAATACCATCGATAACAACAACAATAACATTGATAACAACAATAATACCATCGATAACAACAATAATACCATCGATAACAATAACAACAATAATACCATCGATAACAACAATAATACCATCGATAACAACAACAATAACATTGATAACAACAATAATACCATCGATAACAACAACAATAACATCGATAACAACAATAATACCATCGATAACAACAACAATAACAACAGCAGCAGCAACACTAGAAAAAATAGTCTTGTTTGTAATTCCAGTAAAAAAAACAAGTTATTAACCTCACACGAACACTAACCAGAAATTTACCTCCAGGAATGTTTTGTGGGTTAATGGGTCTTTCTTTAGTCTCTACGATAAGTTTGCATTCATTCCCACGTATTACAGTGAACAGGTCTTAATAACATACCCAATTTATGTATCGCGGAAGTTATAAGAGCTCGTTAACATGGGGGTGTATTCTTGAAACTGTATTAAAAGTAGACTGCACCATTTTTTCAGTTTTTAATTTGCTTCCTTTGCAATTTGCTTCCTTAGTAGTGTTTGTGTCTGTAATGTATTGACCTCACCACTTCTCTTCACTGCTGCATTATTGTCCCATTTCTCACTACTTAGGAAGGGGCTTTAGGGTAGACTAGAGAGTAGTAGTAGTAGTAGTAGTAGCAGTAGTAGTAGTAGTAGTAGTAGTAGTAGTAGTAGCAGTAGTAGTAGTAGTAGTAGTAGCAGTAGTAGTAGTAGTAGTAGCAGTGTGGAAGAATTAGTTAATAATGGTTGAAAATTAAATAGGTTTTGGGGTGTAGTAGTAGTAGTAGTAGTAGTAGTAGTAGTACAGTGGTAGTGGTAGTAGTAGTAGAAGTGATGGTGATGGTAGTAGTGGTGGGGGAAAGGAAAAGGTTTGAAAGACGTGTAAGAAAATATATTGGAAAGTTTTGTAAGAGTACAGAAGCATATTTTTGTAGTGGTAGTGTTATGGTAGTGGGCTAATTTAGTAGTAGTAGTAGTAGTAGAATGGTAGTTGTGGTATTGGAAGGAAAAGGTTTGATTGACGTGTAAGAAAGTATATTGGAAAGTTTTGTAAGAGTATAGAAGCATATTTTTGTAGAGGTAGTGTTATGGTAGTGGGCTAATTTAGTAGTAGTGGTAGAATGGTAGTTGTGGTATTGGAAGGAAAAGGTTTGAAAGACGTGTAAGAAAGTATATTGGAAAGTTTTGTAAGAGTACAGAAGCATATTTTTGTAGTGGTAGTGTTATGGTAGTGGGCTAATTTAGTAGTAGTAGAAGAATGGTAGTTGTGGTATTGGAAGGAAAAGGTTTGATTGTCGTGTAAGAAAGTATATCAGAAAGTTGTATACGAGATTAAGGGTACAGAAGCATATTTTTGTAGTTGTATGGTCGTGGGCTAGTTTAGTAATAGTAGTATGGTAGAAGTGGTGTGGGAAAGGAAAAGTTTACTTGACGTATAAGTATATGAAAAAGTGAAATAGTATATGAAATAGTTTTGTAAGTGTATAGAGGCCTTGGTTTCTGGTTTTTTGGTGACGGGAAGTTAACAATCTCGTGCTTATCTCTCAAAACGTTACACATTTTCCTGTTTTGATGTCACATATTGCTTCATCTGTTTAGTTGATTATATTATTTTTCCAACTTTTCTTGTTTTATATTTATCTCTTCAAAGTATTAGGGTATAAGTAGTTTGAGTCTTCAGTGAACTTCTCTTATAGCTATCTCTTTTTTTTTTTTATGTGTTATTGCATCTTTGTTTCACTGACTAGTTTATATATATCTCCATTCTCTCTTTCTCGTTTACTCCTGTACTCCCCTGCGCCTCTATATCACTTAATCTCCCTAACTGTCTATTTGTACATTAAATCAGTGCATCTACATCCATTACGATTAAAACGATAGATTAATCCCTTGAGGCCCAGAACGTAATTTCCATTGTAATTTGGTCACCATGAGACGATTTGAATCAATATAAGGAATGTTTTATAGATAGGACCTGTTTAGTATCCTTGCCCACGAGCTAATTTGGTATATTTAGTTACTTTTTGTTTTTTCATTGCTAACAACAGAGGATTTTATATAGCAAAGGAAAGATCAGAGCGTGAAGGGGTTAACTTCATTTCACAAAGTTATAAGAACACACGAAATACATATCAAACAAGAGGGATTACTTATATACATTTCAATCCTTTATATGGCTGTGGCTTTACCTGTGATGTCCTGAGTGTAAGGGATTGGATGGCGTAAGTGGAGTGTTGTGGAGAGTGGTATTAAAGGTGGAGGACGAGAGGAAGACAGCTGGTGGAGGAGAGGAAGACCGCTGGTGGAGGAGAGGAAGACAGCTGGTGGAGCGTCTGTACAAGATGTGACTTGTGGAAATATGAAACACGAGATGGGATTTTCTTGTCATATGTTTCTTAAGATGAAAAATGACGCCGTCTTCTCCTTTTTTCTTATTTTTCTTGTCATGCGTTTCTACTTATGATGAAAAACTACTTGTTGTTTCTCGTCCTTTTCTTCTTGTCATGTATTTCTCCTTGTGGTGAAAAATGGCACAGTTTCTCGTCCTCTTTTGACATATTCATTGTCCACAACACCACGACGTAAAAGTGTGCACTTCTAGGTATAGAAAAATATGAATTATGGAAATATATACTAAAATATTGTCTTAATTTAACCATAACACCTTTATTAGATATTGATATACGTAACATTAATCAAGTTACATTAGTTAGTTAGCTGCATGAATTACATATGTTTCAATCCTATTGCAATATCGCGTTGACACTTATATAAGATAATTAGTATTGATTTATGCTGTATGAGATCCGAGATCCCGTTCATATTATATATTATAATTGAACACTAATATACATTGATATACGCTTAACTCACATCACAATATCCAATTGGGACTCGTATAAGATTAATTAACATAGATTTATGCTATACTAAGCCCAAGATACCTTTCATATTAACACAAAAATCCTTAATTAAGCACGAATATACTATTCGCATACGTTTCAATCCCATTAAAATATCACCTTGAGACTAATATAGGATTAATTAACATATTATTTATGCTATTAGAAACCCAAGATATCTTTATTATTAACCCAAAATCCCTTAATTAAAAACCAATACACATTCACATACGTTTGAATCCCATTACAATATGACCTTCAGACTCATATAGGATTAATTAGCATAATATGTATGCTATATGGCACTCAAGATCCTATTTATATTAACCCAAAATCCCTTCATTAAACACTAATACACATTCACATAAATTTCAATCCCATAACAGTATCACCTTGACTCTCATATAAGATTAATTAACATTTATGCTATATGAAAATTAATCCAAGATCCCTTTATTATTAACCCAAAATCCCTAAATTAAAAATAATAATATATGAAATAAACACTACTATAATGCGCATTCACATAAGTTTCAATCCCATTACAATATGACTGAGACTCGTATAAGATTAATTAACTTATATTTATGCTATATGACACTTAAGATCCCATTCATATTAATATAGAATCCCTTCATCTATCTATCTAATATACTATAGGAGTAGCTGTCTGTCTGTCTGTCTGTCGGTTTTGGGTAGCCGAAACTGTAAATTCAATTTTGATGAGAGTAGGCTAAAAAAAAAAAAATCGCAAATAAATCGTAGGTGGTAAGCAGCTTGGTCCCATGTCCATTGAATAATTTTAAATGGGGGTTTTGGGCTTAAAACACTTTTCAGAGATTATATTACAGGAAGAAACTCTAGCGGTAACGTTTTGCCGCATTTCAGTAAATCCGCAGACTCCTGGACTTACCGTGTGTGTGTGTGTGTGTGGTGTGTGTGTGTGTGTGTGCATGCATGCATGTGTGTGTGTGTGTGCATGTGTGTGTGTGTGCCTGCGTGCGTGTGTGTGTGTGTGTGCACTGTGTATGTGTGTGTGCTTGCAGGACAGGCGTGGGGCTGGGGTGAGGCAGGCGTGGGGCCAGGGTGAGGCAGGCGTGGGGCTGGGGTGAGGCAGGCATGGGGCTGGGGTAAGGCAGGCGTGGGGCTGGGGTGAGACAGCCCAGCTGTGGGGCTGGGGTGAGGCAGGCGTGGGGCTGGACTGAGACAGGCGTGGAGCTGGGGTGAGGCAGGCGTAGGGCTGGGGTGAGGCAGGCGTGGGGATGGGGTGAGGCAGGCATGGAGCTGGGGTGAGGCAGGCGTGGGGCTGGGGTGAGGCAGGCGTGGGGATGGGGTGAGGCAGGCATGGGGCTGGGGTGAGGCAGGCTTGGGGCTGGTGTGAGACAGGCGTGGGGCTGGAGTGATGCAGGCTACGGTGGTGGTAGGTGGTCTACCCCGAGGCACTTGATCAACGACAGCAACACCACGATTGGAGTTAATTTGCACTCACATTGTTGTCTAATATGTACTACTACTACAAACATCAATACATGGGTCCGAAGGGCCCACAAACACTTGTCTAATATACTATAGCAGTAGCCGTGTGTCTGTCGTGTCTGTTTTATGTAGCCGAAACTGTAAATTCAATTTTGATGAGAGTAGGCTAAAAAATCACAAATAAATCGTAGGTGGTAAGCGGATTGGTCCCATGTCGATTGAATCATTTTGAAGGGGTTTTGGGGTAAAAACACTTTTATGGGTATTAGATTAGAAGTAGAAACTCTGCGGTAACCCCTTGCCGCATTTCACTAACGCCGTAGACTCAAGGACTTACCGTTTGTGTGTGTGTGTGTGTGTCTGTGCATGCATGTGTGTGTGAGTGTGCATGTGTGTGCGTGCGTGCGTGGTGCGTGTGTGTGTGTGTCTGTGTGTGTGTATGTGTGTGTGTGTGCTGTGTCGTGATTTGCTACGCTACGGCAACTTACGTCAGCTGTCAAGGGTGTGGATTTGCTGATGCCGTTGAAGTGTGGGCGCCCCGTGGAATCACACGGAACGTGTCTAGTCCCGAGGCCATTGACAGTGACCAACGACGCAACAACACGATTGGAGTTTCACTCAAATTGTTGTCTAATATATACTACTTTACAAACATCAATACATGGGTCCAAAGGGGTTTCCACAAACTTGTTTAAAACTAATAACATTCCATAGTTTCATTCCATAAACAGTATCACCTTGACTCTCATATAAGATTAATTAACATATTTTTGCTATATGACACTCAAAATCCCATTCATATTAACATAGAATCCCTTAATTAAACACTAATATACACATACGTATATAAACACTAATATTCACAAACAATTAACATAGAATCCCTTAATTAAACACTAATATACACATACGTTTATAAACACTAATATTCACAAACACTAATATTGACATACGTTTCAATTCCATAACGGTATCACCTTGACTCTCATATAGGTTTAAGTCGCATTAGAATGACAGACGAGACACTCCACGCCATTACCTTTCACCCGGTGCTCAGGTAGGCACTGCACACCTGCACGTCCTAGGACCTCCTGTGACTTGCATGACCCCTCGTCAGGCAAATATTTTTTCTTTCTTTTCTTTGACTTAGAACACACACTGGGTCATTTTTTGCTTCTTATTTCTCTCTCTGCTGTAGGTTTATTTGGTTTTAGCGCTCTGGGGGCTCTAAAGTTTGTGTGTTAATACGCCAAATTAATCCCTTCGCACCCAGATCTTTCCTTTGCTATAAAAAATTGTCTGTGGTTAGCCATAAAATTACAAAAAGTAACGTAATATACCAAATTAGTTAGTGGACAAGGATTTTAACAGGTCATATCTATAAAATGTTGCTTATGTTCACAAAAAATCGTCTAATGATACCCAAATTACAATGGAAATTACGTTCTGGGCCTCAAGGGGTTAAGGTCACTTTAGCGCACCTGGTACCTGGTTGATTCGTGTTTCAATTAGGTGATGTAATGATGCGTGTGGGTGTTTGCGATCCATTATCTGTTTAATAGTGAATTTTAAGAAGTGGTTTTTTCATGTTTTTATTTTGTATTCTATGTTTCGTTGTTTACTATTTTTGTAGCTACGGTTTCTTCCCTTTCACTGACTTTGATATGTTGTTTAGTTTTTGTATTGTTATTGTTTTTCTATTGTTGTTGTTATTGTTATTGTTTTTCTATTGTTGTTGTTGTTATTGTTATTGTTTTTCTATTGTTGTTGTTGTTATTGTTATCGTTTTTCTATGTGTTGTTGTTGTTATTGTTATTGTTTTTCTATTGTTGTTGTTGTTATTATCAGAGATGGTGATAGATTCGGGTGGGTTTTTTTCCATCTTTTTCTTTCGGGTGAAGGAAGGCTTTGTTGGGTGTGATTTTTTGTGTGCTATTTTTGTGTGCGTGTGTGTGTGTGTGTGTGTGTGTGTGTGTGTGTGTGTGTGCATGCATGTGTGTGTGTGTGTGCATGTGTGTGCGTGCGTGCGTGGTGCGTGTGTGTGTGTGTGTATGTGTGTGTGTGTGTGCTTGGGGTCGAGATTCTAATATACTCCACGCACGGCCAACTCTACGTCAGCCTGTCAAGGGTTGGCTTTGCTGATGCCGTTGAAGTGTGGGCGCCCCGTGGATTCACACGGAGCGTGGTCTAGCCCGAGGCACATTGACCAGTGACCAATGACAGCAACAACACGATTGGAGTTTGCACTCAAATTGTTGTCTAATATATACTACTTCTACAAACATCAATACATGGGTCCGAAGGGTCCACAAGCACTTGTTAAACACTAATACACATTCACATCGTTTCAATTCCATAACAGTATCACCTTGACTCTCATATAAGATTAATTAACATATTTTTGCTATATGACACTCAAAATCCCATTCATATTAACATGGAATCCCTTAATTAAACACTAATATACACATACGTTTATAAACACTAATATTCACAAACACTAATATTGACATACGTTTCAATTCCATAACGGTATCACCTTGACTCTCATATAGGGTTAAGTCGCATTAGAATGACAGACGAGACACTCCACGCCATTACCTTTCACCCGGAGCTCAGGTAGGCACTGCACACCTGCACGTCCTAGGACCTCCTGTGACTTGCATGACCCCTCGTCAGGCAAATATTTTTTTTTTCTTTTCTTTGACTTAGAACACACACTGGGTTATTTTTTGCTTTTATTTCTCTCTCTGCTGTAGGTTTATTTGGTTTTAGCGCTCTGGGGGCTCTAAAGTTTGTGTGTTAATACGCCAAATTAATCCCTTCGCACCCAGATCTTTCCTTTGCTATAAAAAATTGTCTGTGGTTAGCCATAAAATTACAAAAAGTAACGTAATATACCAAATTAGTTAGTGGACATGGATTTTAACAGGTCATATCTATAAAATGTTGCTTATGTTCACAAAAAATCGTCTAATGACACCCAAATTACAATGGAAATTACGTTCTGGGCCTCAAGGGGTTAAGGTCACTTTAGCGCACCTGGTACCTGGTTGATTCGTGTTTCAATTAGGTAATGTAATGATGCGTGTGGGTGTTTGCGATCCATTCATTATTGTTTTATAGTGAATTTTAAGAAGTGGTTTTTTCATGTTTTTATTTTGTATT